>CM060692.1:46042798-46112781 GCA_030686995.1 Artemisia argyi
TTCTATCTGGTGCATTATTTAATCGTATCATCTATTGGTGTGTTTAGGGTTATCTTTTCTTGACAATTTCGCTAAGTGCTAAGTTATGGTGTTGCGAATTTTATACAAAACCCTAACTTGTCAGGGTTTGCTTCTCAAGTGGTATTGTTCTGGTTTCGTGTGCTAAACATGTTATTTATTTCGCTGTTTTGAGGTTGTGGTTGTTTCTTTTGTGTTTTGTGGTATTGGGTTGATTGTGCATGCTAATTAGGGTTGGTTGCATGTAGAAGGATGAAGAGTGGGTTCTTGAGTTTGGGAGGGAAGGGAGTTAAACAAAAATAGGGTGGAAAAAACATAGAGGGAGAGTCGAGTAAAATAAACTCAGATAAGCCTTTGATGAGCAATAAGCTTAATACGAACATTAGTGGATTGGGATTGTTCCCTAGCTTGTCGGAGGCATTTGGTAGTCCTTCTCCTACTTCATTAGCTGCAAAGATTCGTGCTTTAGAGATTCAAATGCTTGAAGGGAAACTTGTGTTAGTGAGATATGATAGGAAACCACTAAAACCTTCTAATGAAGGTTCGAACATTGTGTGTACTGAAGTGGAAAGGGATGTAAGTATTATGGCTGATGATATTGGTTGTACTTCGAATGCTGCTAACAATGTAACGCAAGTGGATGATTCTGGGGAAAACGATAATAATAATACTTTGAGTTCGTTTGTTGATGCGCTTAATGTTGAGAGAAACAAGTCTCAAGTCAACTTTCGTGTTCTTACTACGCCTGCTTCTAGTAAATACGGCATACAAAAGATTATGATTGATGAACGCCAACGAATTTACTTGAGTATGGTCCTTGGATGATTCGTACCATATTGATAATTCTTAAAAGATGGACTAGTTCTACTAGTTTGAAAAAACAGGAGTTAAATCATGTTTCGGTTTAGGTTAAACTACATGATCCAACGGCGGTATTCACTGCTGATGGTCTTAGTGCTATTACAAATAAGATTGGCAAACTGTTAATTCTTGATTCATTTACTAGTACGATGTGCAACAAATCATGGGAACGAAATAGCTATGCGTGTACTATGATTGAAGTAAGTGTTGAAAACACCTTGAAGGACTCCATGGTTATTGTTATCCGATGATGACGGATACATGTACTAAACAATTAGTATTGAATATTAATCCACGATGTGCCAATTGCAAAAAATTTGGACATGACTGTGGAGATTTGACTTAATCACAATTCGCTTTTTGTGATGTTTATGATATAAAGGTTTGTGGTCATACTAGACGTAAGTAATTTTAAAGAATAGTTTTTCATAAGTTTGGTTTGTCATTTTTATAATATGTTTTGTTTGAAGCACAAATGGTGTGTTTGTTTTCCTGACTATGTAACGAGCTGAGATGTGGGATTAACTCACATCTTGTATTTAAATGTTTTTTTAGAGAAAATTTACCAACCGTTTAAAAAAAAAAAAAAAAAAAAAAAAAAAAAAAAAAAAAAACTTTCAAAGTTTGACCTTTGACAAGCTTTTATAAAAGTAAAAATGTGAACGGGACACTTATGGTTTTATAGCATTGATGTGTAAAGATAAAATGTGTAAAGAATATGATAACGTGGTCAACTATATGTATATATATAACTTAATGGAATTGGAATATAGGCTGGACTGACCTATCAAACATAAACTGATCGACATGATTTTAAAATGTATTTATAATATGACGACTAAATATTTTATAAAGGTTATAAGACTGAATTAATATGTTTCTAATAACATTAATGTTGGCATTACCATTAGAGTTGTTTCTTTCTCGCAATAATTGACACAATGCAAGATTTAACCTCTAATATGTAGAAAAAAAAGTTATTACTATATATGTCGTGATACATCCTAATCACATTGTCTTTTCGTTTTTCAAAAATTATCTTTGGTCAAATAATTATGCGTGCACGTAAATGATATAATGGCAATCGAAACTCTATACTACTATGATAAATCGAACTATTGATAGATATTATTAGCGAGCACACGCTTGTACATGAAGACTTACCTAAGCTCGAGTTGTGTTTCAAGGTTTTTAAGGTCGATTATTCAAGCTCAAACTTGGCAATGTTTTGTCTTGACTTTACGAAATTGCACCCCTGGTAGCTGCATCATTGTCTGCCTAAATTTGTTGAACGCTTAAATTCTTACGAGACGTAAGTGGATATTGAAGGCTTTACTTTCGGATGTACCAAATTGCTTAAAGATATCTAAATTCAGAAAAGTTTGTAATTTCTTGTAATATCTACACTTATAGAACTTGCTTGTTTGCGTGAATCACGTTAACAAATTCTTATATTTCTTGTAATATAATGTATCTAAATTTAGATTACTTGCTTCCGATTAGTCATGGCCTAACGTAATCTTGTTAGCAAATTGATCAAAATGTATAAGTAAGACGAAGAGGTTGGAGCAATAATCAAAATTTCGATTCTATGTAATTTAATGAGTACATCTTATTGTTGATTAAGTATGCAACATACTCTTTATAATGAGTATACTGCATACTTAATTAACAATAATATTTAGAATTATGATAAAGAAAAAAACGTGTTTTTCATGTGTTTGAGGATTAGTTTAGTCGTATGAGTTAGGTCTTTTTGTTATTACTCCACTACATAAGCATTATACGCTCAATGTTTGGGCATTAGTTTAGTCGTATGTTACCTCTTCAAGGATGCACGAAAGCTTCGAGACCTGGCTCATCAAGCGTTACAAGTTTACAACTGATCGAAACCATTCGAGTCTCACCTGCTAGAATATGAGACTGATATGTTGATCACAACATCATTTAAACTAGTGTTTAACTTGATCCATTGTTGATTATAACTACTGAGTTGATAATATAGATTCTTAAAGATCTAGTAAAAAAAAGTACCCTTGATAAAAAGATTACTATATCAATAAATATGGGCGTGTGTAAAAAAACCATGACAACTGCATTTTCTTAAACTTTTGACAAATAGAGTCATGTGAACAAGGGTAGCATAAAGTTGAAAACCAATATATATGTAAATAGAAAAACTCACACATAAAGTTTCTGTAAGTAGAAATAACTAAAAATAAAAGAAATATATTGAATTTTAAATGCTAGCATTCAAATAGAAGGGTGTTATTGTGGTTGGCCCAGTGTTCCCTAAAGGATTTAATTGCTTTATCATCAAACTCCTCAAGACAACCACACATAAATTGCCAAATAAGAAATTTAGATATATAAATAAAAGTAAACAAAAGAAAAATATTGAAAAAATCAAAGGAAAAATACAATATGACCTCTCTACTCAACCCTTATTGTGATGTTATCACTTATCAACATCATCATCATTTCTTTTCTAGCTTACGACTAAATATTCACATAATAAAATGTTCGTATTCTTGTAATATCCTTTTAGAATCCTTAACATTTTTATATGTATAAGTTTATTATTTATCCAAAAGTTCATCACATCTATCTTTTACCCAAAAAAAAAAAAAAAAAAAAAAAAAAAAAAAAAAGGGTTAATAATAATAATAATAATAATAATACAACTCATTATCCTGCCATGTTGTGTTTTGTCTACTTTTGTGCCAACAAATAGAGCTCAACGACGATCTGGTGAGAGAGAACGATGTCAGTTTGATTGTATTTCTCATGCTATTCTTAGATGGCAGGATCCTGCAGACAGGTTTGGTTTGGTGATGAATCGTGTGGCTGAAGTATTTCCATCCTTCAGTGGTGAGAAAATAATCAGGGATCAGGATGGAGCTAACCTGGTTCAATGCAAACGTAAACTGGGAGATGGGCACTTTACTGTTGCTATTAAGGTGCTCACGTCTTCTGGTGTTGCCCCATCTACTCCTGACACCATGCATGAGCTAGAGACAAAACACCCCTATGCCCCACCTCCGATTTCGCCCTCTTCTCCACTTGTTGGGGATGTCCTTTTTGTGCATAAAGACTTGGTGTTGAACAGGATCCGTAGCTTCCCCAAAGGGATGTCATGTGGGCGTGATGGGCTTAGAGCACAACATTTGTTGGATATGTTGGGTGGGGTTGTTTCTGCTATCGCGGATGATCTGCTAGGATCCATTACTGGAGTTGTCAACCTGTTTCTTAGTAGAAAGTGCCCTATCGAATTGGGCGAGTATATCGCTAGTGCTCCTTTGACTCCCTTGGTCAAGCCGGGTGGCGGTATTCGCCCTAATGCTGTTGGTACTGTATGGAGAAGGCTTGTTTCTAAGGTAGCCTCTTCTTCTATTGGTAACTCTATGAATACTTATTTACAGGATTTTCAATTTGGAGTTGGTGTTCCTGGGGGTTGTGAGGCTGTTCTCCATTCTGTGAATAGGCTTATCGAGTCTAAGGGTAACGAGGTTGGGCTTTCTATGCTTTTGGTGGATTTTAAGAATGCTTTCAATCTTGTTGATAGGAGCGTCTTACTTCAGGAAGTTAGGGTGCGTTGTCCATCCATTGCTCCTTGGGTTGAGTTTTGTTATGCCCGACCTGCTAGGCTTTATTATGATGACTCTATCATTTGGTCATGTCAAGGGGTTCAGCAGGGGGATCCGTTAGGCCCATTGTTGTTTGCCCTAGCTTTGCACCCATTGGTCCAGTCTATTAATCAGTCTTGTGAGCTTACTCTTCAGGCTTGGTATCTTGATGACGGTACTATTGTTGGAGATACCCTTATGGTTGCTAAGGCGCTTGACATCATCAGGACGGATGGTCCGACTTGTGGTTTGGTTTTGAATGTTGATAAGACTGAACTTTTTTGGCCTGTGGAGGATCCTAGAAGTAGAGTGGAAGGTGTTTTTCCTACAAACATCTCTCGCCCGCTCAACGGTGTCAAACTTCTTGGTGGTTCAGTCAGTTTGGATGGTAGTTTTTGTCGGGATTTGGCTTTGAAAAGGGTTTCTAAAACCATCACTTTAATGGAGGCGATCCACAAACTCCATGATCCCCAGTGTGAGCTTCTTCTTCTTCGCAGTTGTGCCGGGGTTGCAAAATTATCTTATGCTTTAAGGACTTGCTCCCCTTTGTATTTACAGGAGGCTCAGGTTCAGTTTGATCAGTCGTTACGCAGTTCCTTGGAGAAGATTGTTACTGCCTCAGGGCCGGGGTTTGGTGATTGGCAGTGGCGGCTTGCCACTCTCCCAATCAAGTTAGGTGGTCTTGGTATCCTTTCAGTAGGTGATATTATCCAGTATTCTTTTCTCGCCTCTCGTTTGCAAACGAGTGATCTTCAAGACATGATATTGTCTAAAACTGGTAATGTTTCCTTTGGACCTTCTTTTCAGCATGCTCTTGATAGTTTCAACACTACTTATAACATGGACGCTCTCTCTGTCACTAATGGCGCTTCTGCCCCCCAAATGATGAAAACTTTGGCAAAATGTTATTTTAGTGTCATTGAGAAGGACCTTGTTTCTAAGTACTCACTGAGTCCAAGACAGGTGGCTATCCTCAGTTGTACACGAGCCCCACATGCACATGATTTTCTCTTCACTATCCCTATTGATGGCTTGGGACAGAGGATGAACCATCGCCAATTCCGATCTGTGTTGTGTTATAGGCTTACTGTACCTATGTTTTCTGAAGGTAGCCTTTGTCCGAGTTGTAATGTGCATCGTATGGATAAATGGGGAGATCATGCGGTCCATTGTTCTAGTGAAGTGAGTGTGAAGTTCAGGCATAACTTGGTGCGGGATATACTTGTTGATATATGTTCTAAGGTCGGGATAATGGTGCGTAAGGAGGCTCCTATGGGATTCCTTTCGGATGATGGGAAGGAGTTACAACCTGCAGATTTGTTACTATTTAATTGGCTTCAAGGTAAAGATGCATGCTTGGATGTGACTGGTATCTCTCCATTTGCTGGTAGTGGGGCGACTTCATGGGCTCTTGGGGTTGCCTTGTACAATGCTGTGGAGAAGAAAAAGAGAAAGTATGCATCGAAATGTGAGGACAATGGATACAAGTTCATACCATTTGCTTTTTCTACGTTCGGGGAATTTGATACGGAGGCTTTAAACACACTTTCACGCATTAAGTCTATTGCCATTAGTCACTCGAATAATGTTAAGAGTGGTGTTTTTATTTTTCATAGAATAAGCTTTTGTATTCAAAAAGGAGTGGGAGCACAGCTTGTGTCTTGACTCCCATCCAATTTCATGTAAATTTTTATGGTTGTAATAATAATAATAATAATAATAATAATAATAATAATAATAATAATAACCACGAATCGATCTAATTTTCTTTTGAGAATTAATCCATGATAATGAAAGTTTAAGGATCCAACTTAAAAACTTTAGTAATCATAAGTACAAATTACTTAGACAAGTTAAGTAATTGATCGAATTTATCTTTAACTAAAGATAAATGATGATTTTGTGTTGTAGTGGCTTGTTGCCATTAGTGAGACTAAAACAACTATTACCAAATGCAAATATGTAATTAGACACAGTAGATTAGTTTGATAGAAGATGTTTCTCACTTAGCAAAAAGGACCCTCAATGAAACATCTTGCAACTCTTTTCATTACCCTACATGCTATGATCACAACGACCTTCCCCGCATAGTTATCAACCCACTAAATTACTAATTTATTTCTAATAATTGTATTTAACTTAACCAACTCAACATAAATGTCTGTCGGTACCATCATACTAGATATAAGTCTCGTACACGCACGGAGTTTACACATAAATCAAATTTATTTGAAATTTTTAGTTAAATATACGAAAATATAAGAATTTGACCGTGTTTAGTGTTTTGTAATTATGATATAAGTATAAATAATAATTATGCACGAGTTTTTTCATAAACTTTTTCATTATTTATTAATACAGATTAATATTTTGTAAGGTTTTAGTGGATAAAAGATTTAACTTTGTTTAACTGACATGAGTGTTGAGGTTAGCGATGTCGTTAGAATTTAAATATTTATATTATGTTGTACATAATATAAGAGTTTAATAGCACATAATAACCGTTGATAAAGTTAAAATATAAAGTTTAATAAAATGTTTTATCGGAATTCTTTATATAAACTTTAAATAAGAATTACATGAGTCGTTAATATAAGTACAATCGCATATATTTATTTTTATATCACAGTAATCCGTGCTTACATTTGATATTTATATCCGATTAATAAAAATTTAGACATTTTTTTAAATTTTCAAACTCATGCATGCATGGGTTAAACTTATAAAAAAGAATAACATGAATCTTTATTGAACGCAGATAGTAAAATTTTTTTTTTCGGATATCCTTACTTAAACTTATAAAGAGGAATAATCGTATACGTACAACCTCGTGTATTTATTTACATACAGACTAACTCGTACTTTCATTTTGATATTTATAATCTCTGCATATACATGTTGTATTTTTAAAAATATAAATCTAACTCTATATAAATTATTTAAAATTCAATTACTAAAGTTTTATTAATTACCCGTGTTTTTTTAAGTATTTATTTTCACATATTTAACATCTATATTTTATGTTTTTTTTCTCCGCCAAATTTATCAAAGTTTGACATTCTTTTTTTATTTTGACTTTCAATTGGCTTAATAAGAATGCTCGATTTTGCCATGTGTCAAAATAAAGCAACCTGATTGACCTAATTTTTCTCTCAATAGGATTGATGTTCCCCAATTTTTAAACACTAATCCTTCTCAAGAATGGTAAAATTTATCATTTTTTGTCTATTCATAAAAATTGTTTGCTCGTATTGACCTCGTCGTTACAAGTTCTCATCAAGCACTTTAATTTTCTCAATAAGGGCAGTTTACTCTTTGACAAATCATATTGTTGTTTTTACATTGTTTGATTAATTCTTGTTGTATCGAACTTAAAATCATTCTTATCTTTCATATGATCATAAATTTCTCTTTCAAAATCCAATAACATGTTGTAAACCTTTTTTTTTTTTCCAAACTGTTAATGATCACGGTATCTTTATCACGATCTTTGATAAGAGATTTTATACGTTCTTTATATTTATCAACTTCTACTTTCAACTTGTTATTGATCACAATATTTACCTCATGCTCTTTTGTTGAAGCACTTCCGACTGATAAGTCGTTTCAATCGTTGATATTTGAATCTTCCTCGATCAAACTTGTTGTAGATGAAATGTCTTTGAAAAACACATTGATAACACTAAGTCTTCAAAAATAATACTTCACTTGAAATGACTTGTAATTGTTGTTGTGGAAGTAGTCTTCTCGTAAGATATTTTGTGCAAAAACTCTTGCGTCTTCAAAAACAATTCCTTTCTTCAAGCTTTAAATAGGATAATTTAATGAAGATAACGACTTTGTTGAAGTTAACTAACAATGAAAGATTTGTTAAAATTGTCACTTTTAATCATGGTAGGAGGAGTTGTATTACAAAGCAAGTCCTTGTGTCAACCAAACAAGCTCCTTCTTTCCCTCGACTTCAAGTGGCGCATGGGAGGGATGCGTTTTCTTCAAATGAAAGTGGCGCATGGGGAGTGTTGGAACATAAGTGTGACGCATGAAACTTCCTTGGTCACTCAAATGTGGCGCGTGGGGAATTCTTTGCTTCCTATTTTGTCCAACTTCTTCCTTTCTTCTCCAAACTAGTGCAAAAATCTTTTTACAAACAAACTTTTGTGTTCCAAGTCTTTATTTCTTCATAAAGATGGTGCACGAGTCTTCAAGAAGTTCAAAAATGTAGTAGCTCACCAATGCTCAAAATCTTCAAAACTTGTTCAAAATCTTTTCTTTTGCTTGAAAACTTTTTTTTTTCTTTACTAAAGTGGCACACCAAGCATCAAATTCTTCAAAACTTCACTTTTTCTTCTTTTTTACTTCTTCAAATGTGGGCACCATCCTTTAATCTTATCCCCTCCAAAATGTGTGTCTTCTTCAACCTCGTGACTGCAAGTTTTTCTTTAACAAAAATCACTAAAAACACATCAAAAATTCAACAAATTAAATGTTAGTTTCAACATTTCTATAAATCTTCGATCTTTAATCATTTCCCCACTTAATTGAACCAAATAATCCACTAATTAAGCTCAAGTCAATCTCAAACGCTACTAAAATTTGAAGTATCAACCTCAAAAACCTCTACATCTCAATTCACATCAATTTTACCCACACTAAATCACTAAACTAGATATCACCTCTAAATGACTAAACCCACTAAAATATTCAATATTAAGCCGTAAAGTTGCGACCATTTGATGAAATTTAGATTTTTTAATTTGTGATTGAATGTATTGTGAAGAGTAAAAGATTATGAGATGTTGTATAACATAATAAGCGATCTCACAAGCTCTGATACCAGTTGTTAGTCCTAATGTATCAAGAGATTGAGATGATAATGATGATGATGTGTGTTTGTGTGTGTAGTAAGAGAGAGCATAAGGAAGTGTGCGTTTTATTGATAATAACAATTATTATTGATTACATAAATCACTTACGAGTTACACTTGAGCTCCACATTGAAATGGAAAACTAATCTCACATTTAGGGCATATTTGGTGCGAGAGATTATGAAAGATTATGGAGGCTTAAGATTATTTTTTGAAAAATAAGCTTTAGTCAAAAAATGTTTGGCAAATTAAGATTGTGAATTATTTTAGAAAAATAAGTTCGCAAAAGCAGCTTTTAAAAGATTATGAAGATTATTTTTCACAAACTAACTGATTTTAGGGTGTGTTTGGTATGTTGTCATGAATGACAATGAGTATGAGTATGAGTATAAGTATAGCGTGGGACCCTCAGGAATGAAAGATCCATACATTCTCTTTTTGAGTGATATAGAGTATGGAACATATCTATATTTCCTTCTCATATTTAAAAGATTTACATCTTAAACAAACACATTATTGAAATAAAAATTCATTTCTTGATCTTAAACAAACCTTTAATCTTTTTCAGCAATAGTACCAACACCACTGAAAAAAAAAAAAAAAAAAAAAAAAAAACCCTACAATTTTAATCTTTTTCAGCACAAGTACCAGAGCACCGGCACAAGTACTAGTAACATCTATTTTTGACAAAAATACCCTTATACTAATGTGAATAAGTTAGAGACGACTTTCCTAACATGTCACTTTAAGTCCTTAGACTTTAAATAACTTATCAAAAACTAGTAAATTCGATCTTTACGTCATATTTTGTGTTCTAACATATACAAAATATGACGACCCTTTTCGTCATCATCTTTTTCTAAACTGTATTAAGATTCTTCTAATGAGAAATAAGAAAGTTAATTATAAAGAAAAAGGTTAGAAAAGTTTATAGCAGATGATCGAAGAAGACGTTTCCTCGTTTTTCAGCTGTTTATATCCTCTGACACAACTTTGATATTACACCACCAATCCCTTTTGTTCATCTTTTTATAATATATATATATATATATATATATATATATATATATATATATATATATATATATATATATATATATATATATATATATATATATATATATATATATATATTCCTACTTCAACTTCTACTCTCTCTATCTCTCACACCTTAAAGACACACTCAAAAAACACACACACACACACCTTCTCTCTAGAAACTAAAAGTAGTCTTTATCTCAAGAGTACTAGTACTAGTAACTCAGGTGATCATCTCATCATCTGATCATCAAAGCTGCTGCATCAAATGATTTGAAAAAAGCTAGTCAAAATCAAGATTCTTATAAGTTTTGTAAGAGAAAAAGAAAATTTATAAAATAACAGGTGAACATCTATATCTATATCTACGTCTATATCTGTATCCATCTCTATCTAACGAATATCGAAACGAAACTGAATAGTTTTATATATTGTTTTTTAATCTTGCTGATGAACTTTGATATGACTTAACTTTGTTGTTTCAAAAGTTCAGACAATTCAGTTTCATCCATTATATTGTTTCTTCCTATCTTTTTGGATAGTAGTATTAAGTTGTAGTATATAGTTGCTTAATATTAAAAGACTATAGTTAAAAACTCAATATTACTACACAACTGTAGCTTTTTCTATTTGTACATATAAGGACATATATATATATACATGTGAGTATCTATCTATCTATACCCCTCTTCACTTTCTTTCATCTCTTTGTCACACACACTGACACACATATACAAAGGTATATTACTATTGCATGAATTGAACTATCTTATGTT
This sequence comes from Artemisia argyi, assembly GCA_030686995.1. Classification (NCBI taxonomy): domain Eukaryota; kingdom Viridiplantae; phylum Streptophyta; class Magnoliopsida; order Asterales; family Asteraceae; genus Artemisia; species Artemisia argyi. The sequence goes on from CM060692.1 coordinate 46,053,983, forward strand.
GTTTTGTGAGATGTCACTGTAAGAAAAAAAAACTTATTCTAGGATATTCATGTTTGTGTTTGCAGTTGTATGATGATTATGGTGATGATAATAGAGCAACACGTGCATAATCATCGTACCTATGTAGCTAGCTTCGCTTCAGGTAAATAATCAACCCAATCATGTTATCATTAATATGATCTGATGATGATGATGATTGATCATTTTTTGAGTTTATGTCACAGGTTTGCTTTGATCTAGCTAGCAGTATAATTCAAGAAGATAGTTATTTTACGGTTGCGTATGGGTTGAAGAAAATTCGCCTTTAGGTAAAAAAAATGTTTTTCTTTTCCAAATTTGTTTGTATATTATTGGCGAATTGTGTAGATACAAGTGTCTTTTACGCGATAATAAAAGAATATTTGTTTACAGAAAGAAGAAACTTGTACTAAAAAAGATCTAAAAAGGATGGCGTCGACTTACTACAATGGAAATTCAGAGATTCAAGGTGGAGACGGGTTGCAAACACTTGTTCTGATGAATCCTGGATACGTTTACTATCCGGATGCTCAACAATCACCTCATCCACAAGGGAACAATTTCGCGTTTCTTGATTCCAGTAACACGGGAAATAACCAAGTCAATAACCCGCACCAGCACGGAACTATGTCTCAAGGACCACCACAGCCACATCCACATGCTTCCCAGACTCAACAATTTGTCGGCATACCGTTATCAGCTTCACCACCGTCATCAGTCCATTCACAACATGATGTATCTTCTCTGCACGCCTTTATTCCACGAGCCCAGTACATGTATAGTCCGGTTGAAATGGTGTCACAACGTGAAGTCACACCCTTTCAGCAAGGTTTGTCTTTGAGTCTGTCTTCTCAGCAATCAAGATATGGGTCCCATGCTGGCAGAGTACCTATTTCACCCACCGGTGATGGTGGTGGTGGATCCACGTCATCAGCATCCGGGGTTTCTAATACTGTCAATGGTATGCATAATATGCTATTGAACTCAAAGTACTTAAAGGCAACACAAGAAATCCTTGAAGAAGTGGTGAACGTTGGTAAAGTAGCTGCTAAAAACTCTGATCAGTTAAACAAGAATCTCAAGACTGTCGGTAGCGGTAGCGGTGACGGTGGATCATCACCACCCGTCACTGGAGAAGGACATGAAACCGGGAGTAAATCGGGTGGTGGAGCTGACCTTACAACAGCAGAAAGACAGGAAATTCAGATGAAGAAAGCAAAACTTATTAACATGCTTGATGAGGTAAAACCGATTAAAGATTAAAGCTTGCAATTCAAAATTTACAAAAAGAAATTGTCCCTATCAAGAAAGTGTTACCATCATGTTGTTTTCAATTGCTTTCTTGATATTACTAAACTAGTAACCCTAAAGTTCTGATTTTTAATCAGTATTCTAGACTTACGTTGGTAAAAAATTGAACTTTTTGTGTTTAAATTTGTGGTTTTGAAGGTGGAGCAAAGATACAGACAATACCATCACCAGATGCAGATTGTAATATCATGGTTTGAACAAGCAGCCGGGATCGGGTCAGCAAAGACTTACACAGCATTAGCTCTTCAGACGATATCAAAGCAATTCAGGTGCCTCAAAGACGCTATTATGGGACAGATAAAGGCTGCCAGCCGGAGCTTAGGAGAAGATGAAAGTTTGGGCGGTAGTGGTAAGGGGGAAGGCAGTGGATCAAGGCTGAAGTTTGTAGATAATCAGCTCCGTCAACAGAGGGCTTTGCAGCAATTGGGAATGATCCAACACAATGCTTGGAGACCCCAAAGAGGATTGCCTGAGCGTTCTGTTTCTGTTCTTCGTGCTTGGCTCTTTGAGCACTTCCTTCACCCGTAAGGATCAAAACCTTTCATAAAGATTAACTTAATTTTCTGAACTGTATAAAGCTTAACGAGATGTCCAAATTCAGGTATCCAAAGGATTCAGACAAACATATGCTTGCAAAACAAACAGGTCTTACTAGAAGTCAGGTAATTAGTACTTGATTTTGTGTTATTTCCCTGTGAATACGTTTGTTTCGAATTTAATTAATTTTGTTGCGTTGTAACTTTAGGTTTCAAATTGGTTCATTAATGCTCGAGTACGGCTATGGAAGCCGATGGTGGAGGAGATGTACCTGGAGGAAATCAAAGAGCAAGAACAGAATGGGCTGGAAGATCATAAGAAGACCAAAGATGATCAAATTGAAGAGAATCCATCAACCAAACAAGAGAAAAGTCTTTCGCCCAGAACGAACAAACCCGAGAACTCATTCATGCGTCCTCCACCATCAGTGTCGGTTTCCACTAGTGTCTCAACGTCTCCCACCACTACCGGAATAAATTTCCAAAACCCTTCTGGCTTCAGCCTCATTGGATCCCTAGAAATGGAAGGAATCACACAATTCAGTCCCAAGAAACCAAGAAACAGCCAAAACGAAGGTTTCACGTTAACCGGAAGCAACCCAACCGACTTCATGGGCGGACTCGGTGGATACCCAATTGGTGAAATCGGAAGGTTCACTACAGACCAATTCCAACAGCAGTACTCCGGTAATGGTGTGTCTTTAACTTTAGGTTTACCACACTGTGAAAACTTATCAATTTCCGGGACCCACCAAAGTTTCCTCCCTAACCAAAACATCCAGCTCGGTAGAGGAGCAGAATTAGGGGAAGAGAATGATTACGGTGCCATGAATCCACCATCTTCTTCACACTCAGCAGCCATGTATGATTCCATGAACATCCAAAACCGTAAGAGGTTCGCTGCACAACCTTTGCCAGATTTTGTTGCTTAAACAAGATCATGAAATCATTCAATAAGAACAAGATTTACTCTAGATAAAGATGGATACTTTATATAGATACAGACTAGGTTTTTCAAGAATCATTCAATGATTTGAGGACTGTATATTAATTTTGTATCAGCAGATGCATAGATCGATTTTAAAGCATATTGTATGTATGTATGTATGTAAAACTAGTTATATATATTTTGATTGGGGGGTATACAAAAACAATATTAATAATTATAGTTATGTTCATGATTATTCTTCCTACGCATATTTTCTGCACTTAGACGAGTTAGACGAGTCCTCTGTTCCACCTATGGCAAAAAAGATGCACTTAGACGAGTTAGATGAGTTCTATGTTCTACCTATGGCAAAAAAGATATCAAAGAAACACGACAATGTCAATAATGTGGCCTTCAAGGTTCCGTGTACAGTTTAAGTCATTAATATTACGACAAATGAGTGGTTCAGAGAAAAGTAACGTAACTTACCCTATCCGGCTCATTGTTGTTTGGTACTACTATCGTGCATACTGCATTCAATGTTTTGAAAGTAACGTAATTTAACCAATATAAATTCCGAGAAACGAATAATTATAACATTAAAATTTCTCATGTATTTTTCATTTCATATAAATCATTAGTTGAACATGTACATGGTCAATACAAGAAGGTAATAAACATACAAATGATAATGAAATAATAACATACAACATTGATTTAGCTGTCTTGTATGGGTCATAGCATTTTTATCATACCATTAGAGCTCGTTATATGTGCAAGTCTTCTATTAGCAACTTTGGAACGATAGCACCACACCTCAAATACCTCAGTAAGATCCGGATACCGAACATGCTTATTTTGTAACCATTCACTCAAAATCTCCGCCTGTTCTCCCGATGGTAACGCAAGAATTATTGAAGCAAATGCAGACTCCAAAGATTGCCATATGTCACTATCGATCTTAACTACTGAACCGTCATTTTCATCAATTGTTAAAGAATCGAATGAAGGCTTCAAAATCCTGACAAATGGAAGCCAAATTCTCACCATATGGAGCCGTTTTGCAGTAGGTAAAATCACATTGCCGTATCCTATTGCCTCTAAAACCTTAGATGTTACCTCAATTACCTTTAGCTTCGTCTCCAACATTTCAGCTTGTTGACTTACTCGGTCAACAGCCTTAACTATGTTTTCCGAAGCATCTATCCAATTCTCAACGAAATCTTTTAATAACTCCAACTTTGTCAAGATCTGACATGCCCAAGACATGTCTACCAAAAAACATTGAAGATCGTTCATTTCCCCTGTTTCACAAGCTGAATTCACTATGTTATTAAATCTTGTTAATAGTCCCTTAAAATTTTGTCTCACTTTTAATTTAACATCGTCATCAGCCATTAGCAATGGAGCATCATCATCTTCGGTAAGCATGTATTCAATTTGTTCCTGAGCCGAGGTTTTCAAATCAACCATTGTAGGTGGAAGCAGTGAGGTAGCAAACACAGTGGCTGAGAGAAAAATCTTAACTATCGTATTCGGATTTACAGGCTGGAGGCGTGCAAGGATCGGTTCTGCTAACAAGCCAAACCCGGGAATAATTTTTAAAATTTCTTCCTCCTCAGCCTCCTCCCATGGAGATGCTTCCAGATAGTCTACACATGTAGCGATAATTTCAGGGCAACCAAGCTCGACTGCCACTTGGAGAATACCGAGTGCATTTTTTACACCATGACACATGTCAGGTATGGAAGACTTGAAACAATAAAAGAGTCGTAAGACCGTGATGTGGTGGTCAAAATCATGCTCTTGACAGTTGACCTCAACACAATTTCGAGAATCAAGAATTTGACATGTAGGCCAAGTATCAGATAAACGATCAGCAAAATATTTGCTTTTTTCTACAAGAATATGTGAGTGGCAGTATATCCACTCGTCACGGCCATCAGGTGTCCTTAATCTAGCAACAACATCACTGGTAGATCGGTCACCAATCCTACTGGCCTGAGATACAAAATTTTAAGTAGTAAAATGAGTTAAAAGATTTTCACACTAAACTAAATTTGCAGCAAATGGCGTACAATAAATCCTCACCATAGCCATCATCTACAAGTAGCCACCGTGTTCGCTAGGCTCGGTTTAAAAAAGAAAACTCACACAAGGCTCCATTGAATACTCAGGACCATGTCGCCAAGTTGTGGATCGCAAGCGCTATGACACACGGGAACAGAAGCAAAATGTATCACTTAGACGAAAGCGTATCTGTAGCTGCATATAAACATGCCTAAAGTAAATTCAATATTGAATATTCACTGTATACCTTGGTACCATTAAAAAAAAAAAACACTACTAATCATTGCATTTCATGTCCCACAGACCTTCATAAGATGCATCCTATCACTACTCAAACAGAAACACACATGATGGTTATACAGCAAGCATGGGTACCTCATGTAAATGTTCCTCAATTAGAAGATACTATCAAACATAACATAAGGGGTGTTTAGATTAGTTAACTCAACTTGAGTGTATAGCTAATTTGAGTCCATACAGGTTAATAAGCTAAAAAAAAGTGACCTTATCAGCTTCTCCAAATCTCAATAAGCCGATAAACCCATAATATAAGCATCCCCACACCCACTAACACGTCACATATGAGCAAACCACATTACAAGGTTACACACAGTGGAATCACTCACAAAGAAAAAAGCCAGACATTTAGCCTAAAAGAAGCATCAACTAGCAGGATACCCACAAGACAATAGAGCAACACGGTATAACGAAACTTCCACTCACCAAGTCTTTTATACAAATCACTACTAATGCGCATTTTTGTCTCCATAACAAACCGATAAATCTAACTTTACTTATGCCAATTCTCAACAACAACAATACCCAATTACGCGGGGGCAAGGTCATACATCTACCTAATCGGGCAAAATATTGATGCAAAATCTCAAAAACAACAATAATACCTAATCGGGCAATGGGCGGGGTACGGGGAAGGTAAGATATAGACAGTCATACACATCTACCCGAGCGTAAAGAGACTGCTTCCAAAAAGACCTACGGCAAAATACAGAAATGACTAAAATCTTGCACTTAATCACTAGTTTCTTTGAGACATTTTCACAAACACCTAGTGTGCACCCATCAAATTATAATCTTAGTAATTCCAACCTAACTATCAACACATACACTTTAATCACAATTATGAAAAGAATTATTTAATTATTAATGAAATGATTGATTGAGAATTGCTTTACCTTGAAAATGTTTGTTGGGTCGAGTTTAGATTCATTAACAGACCCACCCACCGTCGCTATTCTTCTTTATTATCTCAATCTATTTATTAACTCTCCAATCCAATGGGTGTGTTTTTCAGTTTCATTCTAGTATACGCTCGATTTTGGAATATGAATCAATGAATGGCCAGTAAAAAATAAATTTAGTGAAAGAATTTAATTGACAAAAAAACACCTGCGGCAAAATTATGAAAATAAAAACTTAAAAAATGATTATGTAATTAATAAAATTTTAGTAATTGAATTTTAAATATATTAAATAAAGTTATGTAAAATTATAAGTCTTTATATTTTTTAATAACTTTATATAATAAACAAATAACCTCTTAAACTTTATATCACTAGACTTTAAAATATAAACTTTGTTTAAAATTACATGAGTATTAGTATTAGTTTGATATTTTCATCTATTAAAATTACAAAATTTTGTAAATATACGAATTAGTTTTAATATACGTTTAATACTTTTAAAATAAATATTAGTTTTAAACTTTCATCTATTAAAATGTCGTTTTTACTATATACGTTAAATAAGAACTCATGTTATCCAATTTAAAAGTTTAATCTATAAGTACACGGGTTTGAATATTAAATACAGCTAACTTATTATTAACGGTAATATAAATATAAAATGGTAAGTACGAGTTACTGTGAATGAAAAGTAAATATACGCCACTGTAATTATAATGACTCATGTAATTATTATTTAAATTTTATATACGGATATCCGAAAAAATATTTTTAAAAACTTTACAGAGTATATTTTAACTTCATCAACAATCATTATGTGTTAATAAACTCGCACATTTTGTACAACATGATATCAATAGTTAAAATTAAACAACATCAACCTTAACATTAATGTCTATGTCAACTAAACAAAATTAAATCTTTCATCCAATAAAAAATTTTACAAAATATAAATTGATATTAATACATAATGAAAAAACTCATGCATACTTGTTAGTGTTAGTTGTACTTATATCACAATTTTCACGGGTAAATTCTTATATGTTCATATAGTAAACAAAAAATTTAAAAATAAATTTGATTTATGTGTAAACCCCGTGTGATCAAAGAACCTTTGACCCAATAACATTATAAGGAGATAAGCTAAAGAATCCAATACAAGGTCGATGCCACGGTTATATTTACAATTTCTGCTAACTATTTTTCTTACTTTCGCAAATGTTGATGCTCTGTTTTTTTTAAATATACATAAGATTTTCTGTTTTTAATCGATAACACTATATAATTAAATCTTTCTAGCAAACTCCGTGTGTGCACGAGTATATACGAGTTCAAGAGGGGGGTTATGAATCTATAATAGGTGAGGGACCCATCTTATACCGAAACCGATACCGATTGTGATTCATGACAACATACCAAACGCACCCTAAAGAATATGATTTGGGTTACCAATATAGTTACGTATGAGTTTTAGGGTGCTTTTGGTACATGCGTATCGGAATGATGAATGAGTTTCATTCTTGTGTTGATATCAAATATGACAAACATAGATGGATATATTCCATTCTACATACCACTCAAAAGAACAAGTTATTGAAATTATCATACGTGAAGGGCCCACCTTATATACAAACTCATACCGATTGTGATTTATGGAAACATACTAAACGCACGCTTATGTTTGGCGAAAGTATCAGTATCAGTTGGGGTAATAGTAAGCGTAATTAATATACTCACTATCATAAAATCTAATTAAGTAAATTTGAGGGTGTATATGTAATTTAATAAACATAACGCTAGCAAAAAGGTTTTAATATTTTCTCAAGAAGCATTTTCAATTGGAGCAGTTACATAAAATGTAAATGCTAGTTGCTTGTTGTCAAACAAAATTTTCAATTGAAACGCTAGTTGTTAGTTGCTAGTTGCTTCAAAACACTCTAAAATGCTTGTTGCCAAGCATGACCTACATATCTTTTTACCATTAATGTGTTAGATGCACTGAGCCATATGCGCGCATTATATGAGTTATCACGTCAGCTTTTACCCTGTAACTTTCCAATAAAACAAAACCAAAAGAAAAAAATCAATCACAAATAACATTCATATAACACAACACCAAAATACTTCACTCACAAAAATGAACTAAAAAAAATACGAACATCCCATAAACTCCGCCACCCCAACAAAATTGACATCTATAACACACCAAAACGTTACAACTATAACACCATGACACTGTTATAGGCGCCAAAATGACACCCACAACTTTCCTATAAGTTAGTGCACCACTTGCTCTTAAGCTACGTTAGATTGTTATTGACAACTTACATACCCACTTGTAACTAGTAGCTTAGTGAATGGTGTTCATATGTTTTGTTATTTGTTCATATGTGCTACCAGGACTTTTATTCTAACTAATTTATATGGTTCGAATTTACTGTCATACAAATATAAATTAGGTAAAGTCTTTTTCTTTTAAAGAGATTTGAAATTATTTGTAAAAAAAGTTTCAGACCTGGGATTTTTCACAATTTAAAAATAATAGTCACATATCTTTTGTCACTGTAAGGGTGAGCATCGGTCTGAGACCGGATCGGACCGGACCGACAAGACCGAAAATCAAATTAAGGTATAAACTGGGACTGAGACCGAGACCGAATGTGGTCAGTCCGGTCCGGTCCGCTCTTCGGTCGGTCCGGTTCAAATAGGCAAGATGCCAAAACTTCCGTGTAGATCTCCCATTTACCAAAGATCCCATCTATCCTTCTCATCCATCCATTTAAAACCCTCCCAAGTCCCAACCGTTAGATTAATTTTTTTTTTTTTTTTTAGTAATAATCAAAATGGCAAAACAGACAATACACTTAAAGCATTATAACGCTTCTCGCAAACAAAATCAACTACATACTATTTGCAAACAAACGGTTACATACTCACACCCACCCCATTCAAACCCTCATTTTCAATCTCAATCTCTCTCAATAACCGTTAACCGTCGTCGCCGCCGTTAAACCGCCGTTAACCGCCGTAGTTGTTGATATAATGAAGTTAGTTGATCAATCAAAGGGTAAAATTGCTTATTTTGTTTATTATTTACGTTTTGTTGATTTTGTTGCTTATTTGGTAGATTTTTATCGATTGTTGATGATTTTATTGTATTATTAAGCTATTTTGACCTAATTTTGAATCTGATGCTGATTAGATTAGGTTTGTAGAGTTTTTGTTATTGTTGCTGTTGTTAATTGATCGATATGTGTGTGTGAACTATGTGTTTATTGATGATTAGGTTTAAATTAGGAATTATTATAGCGTGATTTGAATGAGTTTGTTGTTAGGTATATTTGACTGATAGTAATATAGTTTTTTAGTTTGATGAAAGGATTACGGTTGTGCTGCGAGTGCGTTGAGTGTTGAGTGACTGTCGTGTGGTGAAATATTAGTCGCTGGAATCGTATAAGTTTAAGCGCTTTTTTAAAATGTGTACTGAATGTGAGATTTGAAGTTGTATATTAACTTCTGCGCTAATTCCTCACTTCCAGTATTTCATGACATCTTTGTTGATGCACGTGACTTGTTGAGATGTAATTAGATAGGGACTAACATAAACGTGAGAAGTGTGCATTTGAGTAGAAATACTTTTAATAATGGTACAAGGCGTACTAAGGTTATACTTGTGAAATATTAGGCGTTGGGGTCGTACTGTGCAACAAATGTTTTGAAAAAAGTGAGTTATCCAGAGCAACCAATGTTACATGATGATATGTTCAATGAGGCAATTATATGTTACACAAGTAGTTAACAATCCCACTAGCTCAACCAATAAAAGAAATTTCCAAAGGGGCAATTCTACAAATGGCCCAGTCGCTCAGGTGTGCGGGCTTTTTTGTATCTAAGTCCTTTGGTTTTTTGAAATGGCCTGAGCGACTAGCGACCTTAACAAAAATGGCAAGTGCCTAATCATTGTGTGTAAGACACAAGTAGGGCTCCTTTTGAGCTACTTATCACTAGCGACTTGTAAAAGTTTGAGCGACTTCTAATAAAATTATTTTAATCTTTTTTCCCTTTCCCAATACTTACCATCACCACCACCCTCTACCACCACACAGCCATCACCACCACCCTCCACCACCACCACCAACCTCTACCACCACACATATTATTAAAAACAAAAAAAAACGCTAAGTTTATAAATTATTCTAAGGTAAAAGTTATTAACGTCATCATTAATTACTAACAAATCCAACATTTGCGAAAAGTGAGTACACAGGCAAACTGTTTTTTGTTCTTTCTTTGTAGAAGACTAATGCAGTAGGAAAAAAAAGTTATGAACTATAGGGCTTCTTTTTCTAGCTTCAAGATTTTGGATTTTATCACTTCGTGGTTCATGTGTAATGGATGATCAGTGTAAGATTCATGCTTGATTTGTTGGATTCTCATGTTTTTATCTTGTCAAACATGTTATATAAATGATCAAGACCTTTGTTTCTCATCAGTAACTTACTATATAAATGATCACCACCGACCCATTATCTCTTGTACTAGTATTAAAAAATATGCACTTTGAATAACTAATTCAAATAGGATACCAATCATAAATTCCACTGATTCATATTTAAAGCTCCATTAATATCCATGATAATAATACGTGGTCTTTGTTGCAACAATTCATTAAGGGCGAGTGTTCTATGATACATTCTAGGCAAAACCCCTTTGGTTAATTAGATTCAAGCAATCATAATAAAAAATACCCAAATTCGAACCAAGAACCCTAAAATTCGAAGATCAATCATCATTTCATGTTAGTTCAATTAATTTAGAGTGAGTGTTCTATTAATCCATCTAAACAAAACCCCTATGGTTAATTGAACTCAAACAATCATTCATGACAAAATCCAAATCGACCTATAAGCACTTATAATTCAAAAATCATTCAATCACGTTTCTGGGTATGATTGCTTGTTAGAAATATGTTAAGCATAGATGTATTAACAAAACCCACTAACCAATTTAATAATATGTGTGGTGGTAGAGGATGGTGGTGGTGGTGGAGGGTGGTGGTGATGGTTGTGTGGTGGTAGAGGGTGGTGGTGATGGTAAGTGTTGGGAAAGGAAAAAAATATTAAAATAATTTTATTAGAAGTCGCTCAAATTTTACAAGTCGCTAGTGATAAGTAGCTCAAAAGGAGCCCTACTTGTGCCTTACACATAATGATTAGGCACTTGCCATTTTTGTTAAGGTCGCTAGTCGCTCGGGCCATTTCAAGAAACCAATCAAAGTGGGTCTAGAAAAACCCACACCTCTGAGCGACTGGGCCACTCTCAAATTTACCCCATTTCCAAAATGTAAGCTCGAAACAAGTAGTAACATGCATATCTGAAATAATGTATATAAATGAAGAAATTGTGTTTAGCTGCGAGAATCACAATGCTAGTCATTCCGTCACTAGTTCTTGGTTCTGTTAGAAATTGTGTTTAGCAGTACTTTCTTTCTGTCTTCAAGTTAAAATATGATTGTATTAGAATCACAATGCAAGTTAAAATTTGATATAAGATTTATAGATTTTTAATCCTAGTACTAGCTTCTTATTTCTGTCTGCAAGTTACCTATTCTATTCACATAGAATCATATATGATTCTCATAGAATCATATATGATTCTATGAGAATCATATATGATTCTATGTGAATAGAATAGGTAACTTGCAGACAGAATAGGTAACTTGCAGACATAAATAAGAAGCTCATACATCTATGATTTTTGGAAGTCTTAATTGGTTTTTTAAGGGTTTTTTTTTTTTTTTTTTTTTTTTTTTTTTTTCTATAGGCGTTCTTCCCAATTCAAGTCTCCGGTCATTTTTATGTTGTTGTTTTCAACATTAAGAAGAGTCCAACACCGATGATCATCCTTGATAATTCTCCACAAACCTATGCCGCAAAGTACAAGGTTGCTTGTGATCTTCTGGTGAGTGTTTTTTATGATTATGATTATGATTATGAATTATGTTCTAATACTATCATATATGATTTTTCTAAAATCATATATGATTTTATGAAAATCATATATGATTTTAGAAAAATCACATATGATTCTACTAGGTTTATTAACATATTTTTTGTTTTCTTTTTTGTAGAAAGAGTGTTTTGCCAGGTTACTGAATGAAAATCTACATCCAAAACACGATTCTATTTTAAATGCTAGACCACGCATTCTACAGTTGAAATGGAAGACTAACGACAACCATGTTGACTGTGGAGTTTTTGCAATGATTCATATGGAGTCTTATGTTGGTGAGCCAGTCAAAAATTAGGATGTCGGTCTGTGTCCAGAATCAGATAAGTAGGTTTCGTTGTTGAGGCGAATGAGGTTCAAAATTGCTACCAAGATTCTGTTGCATGAGTTGAATTTGCATTCACAAAAGATGTATGATTTGGCTTTGAAGTTCCAGTCCGAGATAGCTGAACAAACAAGGATATCGATTATTGTGAATGCAATCAAGAACAGGGCGGATCGTGATCCAGAAAGAGTCGTTCATAAAAATGTGCTAATGGTAGCTGATAAATAGATGTCGTTAAGTGATAGTGCTAATAGTAGTTGATAAAATCTGATGGTATTTTGATGGTAGTATTTTGGTAACTGATGTATTTTGGTAAACTGATGGTAGTATTTTGGTAAATCTGATGGTAGTATATTTTGGTAAATCTGATGGGTAATGAAATGGTAAACTGATGGTATTTTGATGTATGTTTTAATTTTTCTGATGGGTAGTATATGTTTTAAGTTTATCTTTTATTTTGAATCACATATGATTCTTTAGAATCACATATGATTCTTCATAATCATATATGATTCTATGTGAATCATATATGATTCTGTGTAAAAAGTAAACATATATTTAAGTATTCTGTGTAAAAGATAAATAGAATCACATATGATTCTTCAGAATCATATATGATTCTATGTAAAAAGTAAACATATTCAAAATCACATATTTTCAGAATCACTTGTCAAATAACAAAAAAATTCAATACCTCATAACACTTTTCCAACAGTGCATTTTCAAGAAATTAAACATATTTGAATTAAACATATAAATAAATTTAAAGAAATTGATATTCAAGAAGCGTTGGTCGCTTGTTCAGCTGCGACATTTCTCGTTGCTTGTTCACTTGCATCCGTTCCACCCTTTTGTGCAGCAGCAATTCTCGCAAGTTTTTCAATATACTTTAGATTCTTTGGACACGTCATCTTGGTGTGCTTGTTAGTCTTCTCTGAACTGAATCCACATTTCCTTTTCCGCTTAGATGTTTCTTCAAGTGCTATTTCTTTTGCACTCTTTCTACGTGCTTTTTTAGACCAACCCTTGGGTAAAGCATTGGATGGAGTCTTGACCTCTTGTTTTTCAGGTTTCTTAACTCCATATACATCCTCAATCACATTCTCAATTTCTTTTTTCCGTGAAGGATGTTTAGGTGCTTCAGCCTCAATTCCTTTCTTGATTGATTTCAATTCTTCCACAATCTTTCCTAACTTTCCTTCATCTTTACCCAACAAATATAAACTTTTTCCCCTCAACAGGTAAATAAATATCATCAACAACAGGTTCCAAAGTAACAGATCCCCCGGGAGTTTCTTCATGTGCATATAAAGTCGGCCTTGGTGTCGTCACAAATGCTGAAATATAGTATTTTCATTAGAATCATATATGATTTAACAGGAATCATATATGATTCTGAAAGAATCATATATGTGATTTTTGATTTACAGAATGTATAAACAGAATATATGATAAACAGGTTCCCAATAATCATATTTGATTCTGAAAGTGTTGACATAAATAATGCCTAAAAACATTGTTAACATTCATCGATATCTCTATGTTTTGATAATCACAAAACGTAAATTCATTAAACTAAAAATTCTGTCGTAAACAAGTATTTAGAGATAAATATTTCACTTTGCATCCAAATCACTTAAGGTATGAATAAACAAAGTATTTATTGCATTCTATGATCAAAGGAAATTTTTCTATAATCACTAGAACTTTTATAAAATGTCATAAACATTTTATATATTTTACAAAATCATTTTTGAAATTAAAATAATATGTTTAAATCATTATAAATATATGATTTCAAATTTCCAACCAAAAATTGTAAATATTATCCAGAAAAACCTTCCTCACAGAAAGACAAACAAATCCAACGTTCTGGGGGGGGGGGCTTAATAATTAAGGGGACCGCCCCTAATTAAGGGAACCGGCCACGCTCCAGAACAGTAATTTGTTCCCCTATAAATACTTGTTCATTTCATAGATTTTTCTTACCTTTTGCACTCCTAAACTTTCTGTTCTAGATCTCCATTTCTATTCTTTAAATCCTTTGATCATACATACATAAATCTTTGTTTCAAAGTGATCCAAACATCAACTTCTCAAGTGCAAGAGAAGAATACTTCTAACCTTCAAGACAAGAAGTATTACAACTTGTTGTGACCTCCACATCCAAGTTGTTTGAGCATCTTTGATTACATATATTTCTTTGTGTTATTTGTTGTGAATATTTGGTAGAAGAGATTAGCTTAGTGTGTAGATAGAGTGATTGTTTAGAAGATTGTTGTGAAGTAGATAGTTGGAAAGTAGATAGTTGTGAAGAAGATTGTTGGGAAGTAGATAGTTGTGAAGAAGTTAATTGTTAAGAAGATAGTTGTGAAGTAGATAGGTGTGAAGTAGTTGTGTATAAGGTGTGATCAAGTTGTGGTGTGTATATTGGTGTGTAAGGTTTTTTCTTCCATAAGGGAGCTTGTTGACATAGTGAAGAAAACTCTCAAGTTAGGTGCTCGGGGAGTGGAGTAGGGCAAGGAAGGTGTCCTTGTAGCCGAACCACTATAAATCTCTTGTCTCGCGGTTCGATCTTTTCATCTCTCATTTATTTCTTTACTTACATTATTATTGCTATATCATACATATTTATTGTTGTTTATATTGTGCAAGACTTGAGATCACATAATAGCGAATCTAAATTTTTGAAAGTAAAGAAAACACTCAAGCAATCTTTTATAACAAATTAAAAAGACGTAAAACTATTCAACCACTCCTTCTAGTTTTCCACAGAAAGAATCATATATGTGATTTTTGATTTACAGAATGTATAAACAGAATATATGATAAACAGGTTCCCAATAATCATATATGATTCTTGAGGAATCATATATGATCTGAAAGAATCATATATGTGATTTTTGATTTACAGAATGTATAAACAGAATCTATTAATAAGCTTAAAAAGCAAAAAAAAAAAAAAAAAAAAAAAAAAAAAAAAAAAAAAAAATGCTGAATCACATATGATCTACCTTGAATAATGATGAGGCGAAAAATTAACCGTTTTAAGGGGTCACTTAAGCCCGAATTCGAATTTATTTGATAAAATATTGCCCTAAATCGTTCCTTTTGTCATTTTAGATACTTTTGGAGTGAAATATGAAAAATGAAGCATTTTGGACATTTTTGGAGCATAAAAGTGAAGAAAACGACAAAGTCTTAATTTTTTTTGCTGGGAACAGTTCTTGACGGCGTCACAAGTTTTTTAATAATGGCGTCAAGAGCAATACAAGAGGTGGAAGTGGATGGTGCACATGACGGTCCAGAAAGTTTTGTACTAAGGAGATGACGGCGTCACCATAGGCCGTCATGGTCCAAATGTTAGTGACGGCCCAGAACAACTTTACACATGACGGCATCAAAAGTGGATCTAGCCAATCCGATTTCATTATGGGCAGCGAGTTGACGGCGTCAGAATTTCCTTCTTGACGCCGTCACCCTGTAAAATATATATATATATAGTTTTGCAATTTTCATTCATTAGTGTGTAACTTTTAGGGTGCAACTTTGGAGAAAAACCCTAGTCCGATTTTCACAGTTTTTTCAAGGGTTTTTACCCTTTGAAACCTCTTATGTTCAATTGAGATAAGTACTCTTTCAATTCAATCAATATGTCTATGTGTTGCTTGAATATATCTTACACGTATCTTCAATTTAACATGCTTGGTTAGATCTCTTGTGTGTTTGCTTAGATGTAGTGAAACATAGATGTTAATTATGGGTTGATTGTTTGTTTATAGTTGTTACGGATGATTGTATTCGATGTTACGCTTAAGAAAACTGGCAGACTTTCATTGGTAACATGCTTGAACGTCTTAAGAAACATGATCAGAGGTGTACTATGATTTTTGGTTGTATTTAATGCGTAGGAGAATTTTAATGAACCCATGTTAGGAGCTTCTAATGGCTCGACATAGGAGTGAAGTAGGATCCTATAGAGTTAGGGAATATTGTACACGGCCCTACGACTAGTATTAAGGAATACGACCCGTCATCCATGCAATTGTAACAAGCTATCAACATGTAAAAGATATCTCGGGAGTAATGAAACCTAAGTAAACACAACTTTCCCTATTATTGTTCACACCACACTAGTATAATTAGATTTATTTTCATTTCTGTTATTTTATTTTGAATGCATCTTAGTTATATTGGGTTAATTGACTAGCAACTAATTCCGCCCACTCTTCCAAAACCCGAGATTTTAATTGCTTTTATAAAAATATAAAAATACAAAAAGAATCATCCTTCACCTCTAGACCTAGTTTTTAGGCTTTCTAATCCTAGCGACACTATTCCTGAGTTGAACGATCAATCTCCCGGTACTTGTCACTATACTATACTACAACGATCAGGTACACTGCCTGGTGGGGGTTGTAAGCTTCTCGAGATCCCTCGAGAGGTAAAGCCTGGTGCGATTCCCACGTATCAAATAACAGCAATATTTTCTTCTTCCACATTAGCATCCACCAATATTTCATCTTCATCCATAACCTCATCATCCACCATAACGATATGAGATTCTACAAGATATATACTATTTATTTTCTGAAAATAATCATATCTGATTCTACTGGAATCACAATTAAAAGAGAAAACCATAAAAAAGAAAAACAGAAGAATCATATATGATTTACCTTCTTCCATGTCAGCGTGTTCTTCTTCCGTTATATCTGTGGTGTTGAAGGTGGCGGTGGTGATGAAGGTGGTTGTGGTGTTGAAGGTGGCAGTGGTGATGAAGGTGTTACGGAGTGTTGAAGGTGGCGGTGGTGTTGAAGGTGGCAATGGTAATTGTTTTCCGGTGAAGGTGGTGATGAAGGTGGCGGTTGGTTTTTGTGTGTGTGTGTGTGTGTGTTTGCCATAATTTTTTTTTTGGAAAGAATGAAGTAATTGATTTTGTTTTTGTTTATGTAATTGTCTTTTTTGCCCTCAAGTGTAAATATTAGATTTAATTTAAGCCATTGGATCAAATTGGATTGTATGGTTAGGATTTGTTGATTGGGTCTATGGCATGTAGGGGTTCTTCATGGATCTCAACTCTAGGCAAGATTTGCTAAGCTTTTTCCGGTTTTTTGTCAGTCCGGACCGGACCGGATAGGACCGACCGGACCTAAGACCGAATTAACCAAAAAGCCTAGACCGAGGACCGGACCGAATGTGGTCGTTCCGGTCCGGTCGGTTTTGTCGGTCGGTCCGGTCCATCCGGTCCATTTGCTCACCCCTATTTGTCAATAGAACACTGTTAGATGATTAGCTACGTAGTATTAGTTTATTTTATTACTACCTCCGTCCTAAAATATAAATCCATTATGACTTTTTCAAAGTCTTTTAGTTTCAACTTTGACCTTAATTATTTTCTTTCGTGTTATATAATATTTGATGAAAAATATATAAATGAATTTGTGTTTTAACTGCATTTTCATTTGTATACTTTTTATCAAATATTATATAACACAAAAATAATGCTTTTGTAATTATATAATTTTGTAATTATATAATGTAATTTGCCATTAGTAAAATGAAAGTCTATTATTCTCTCCAACATGATATCAATGCCTGTTATGATCATACCAAAAAAACCCTAACTCATCCCCCAAAACCCCACCACATTAGCTTGCTGCTATATTTTTTTCTTTTTTCGCCGATTGGTTTACTGCCAATTTATTTTGCCTTTTTTAGCTAGCCTACTGCCAACACAACAATCCTTAAATATTTTGTCGTAATTATTAGTTTCGCTCCTAGGTGACCTTGCACAACAATAGTTACGATTATACTTTAACATATAACAAAAACAAAAAGAGACAATTTTTCTTTTCTTTTTATTTTTAGTCGACTGTTAACCCTGACGATCAAAAACAAATAGAATCAATCGATCACTCTCCTTTAACATACAACAATGACAGGTCCAACATCAACACCTACAACGAAGGTCTGTCTTAACTTTGCTAAGCGTTTTTGTCGGTTTGAGAATTTATGCAAGTTTTTGCATGTTGATTATACGTCACGAGATAAAGCAACATCACATTCATCCCACTGGTCTCCTTCATAGTCGAGTACTTTATCCCTTTTTTTGGGCTCAATCCATATTATAACTTAACACAGGCTGAGACGGCGGACTTAATAAAGGCCCATAATGATTTATTAGTTCAACTTCGGATTTCTTCAACACTAGGCACAGTTCATGCTCCACCAGGATTTGGGTCGGGCGAAGTTGCTGGTCCAATACCAAATGCATTTCAGGCCCAACGTCAATCTACACCAACTGTTGCATCACTTCAGGATCTTACTACTTGTGCATGGATACATATGCTTCTTCTCACCTTAACTCATCTATTAATTCTTTTCGTAATATTTTTAATAAATGTATGTATCCATTTATTATATTGGTGATGGCAAGTCTATTCCCGTCACCAACACAGGCCATAACATCTTGTCAACTCCTCATAAACCTCCATTTAAATAGCGTCCTCATAACTCCTAACAGATTAAAAACTTGATTTATGTTCGTTAGTTTGTTCGTGATAATCAAAATACTATTGAATTTGGTTACACATAATTAGCTTAGGCTTAGTTATTGTGTTTTAGGCTTAGCCTACTTCTATAATAATCATTTTACAGTTATACAATGTAATTTGTCATTTGTGGAATGGAAGTACGTCTATTATTCTCTCCAACAATAGCTTCCTGTGATGATTGCCCAACTGTACGACTTTTATACTACTATTAGTATGATATAACGCCTCAAAGTGCTTTGCCGAAAACTCAATGTCATAGTGTAGCTACAACATAAACTCTAAATGATTTTTTAATGTAATACCTTTTTTTTTTATATAAATTTAAACTAACAAGATGCTAGAAATTACAAATATGTCAACCGATAGCATGACCAATAACATCCAACAACAGTGTGAGATTTGAACATTTAAAAAATTGACAATACTCAAAGAAACTCTATAGAATGCTTGATTATGAAAAACGAACATGTATTTTTGATTTATATAACCCTAAAAAAAGAGTACGAAGAAAAACTACAAAACAAGTATTAAAAAAAAAAAAAAAAAAAAAAAAAAAAAAACCATGTAGCTTCGAACATGTATTGTGTTGAAGTAAACGTTGTATCTAAGTACAAAATTCATTTTCTATCAAAGTCATGTGGCTTCGATGTCATATGTAAGTCGATCTACACATATTTCAACTTTCATAGATATAAGTACGGTTAGGGTCGATGATAGTTAGGTTAGGATCGTTGTAGTAGTGGATGTTCATTGTACTTGTGTTTATTGGAGTTTTGAGGGTTATTGTAGCTCTTGAAGGTCGTTGTAGTTATATTTATGATCTTTGTTGTTTTCTAGAGTCGTTATAGCTACAGATGTCTCTCAACCTTTAAGTAAGAATATGTTTGTCTATATCCGCTTTTACTCATATGTTGTTTATGATGAAATTAGGTATCGCCATTATTTGTTTTAGATAGTCGAATAGGAAAGAGATCCAGTGAGAACAATAACTAAAATGAGATATGTGATTATAGCAAATCATTTCAGAAAATTTCAAAAAAAAAAATACATTTATTTTATAGGTGCATCCTCAAATATGTCAATTGTGAAAGCTACTTAAAGAGCCAAAAGTGTTCAATTTTGAAATATGAGAACTGCAAAGTACAAATAGTAGAACTACAAGGGGTTAAACAGCATATATTGCAGAAGACTAGGGGCCAGAGCTAGAATACACGCTAAAAACTCACTGGCTATGGCTGGTTACACACGCAAAACCAGCTAAGGCTCAAGCCGACGGCACTACGTTATTCAAAAAAAAAAAAAAAAAAAAAAAAAAAGGAATATTTTATATCAAGAAATAATATGAACATGTTTTTGTTGTTTTCACAGCAAGACATAAATTTATTATTTTCTTTTAGCTTTCACACACATCTTAATGAGGTGTACTATCTATGTCTATCGCTAACTGATAGTTTCATAGTTTAGTCGTTTTCATGTTATAGCATGTGATAGGAATATGCCTGACAAACTAGATCAAAACGGGTTTAGATGAGTTTATATGGATAAGTTGTATGTATATGTTACTATTATAACAACCCATTTGACTTAATTAATAATTTTGAAAATGACCCAAGTAAAACATAAGACAATATCATTTGGTCGCTTGTAACGAACATATAGCAAGCTACGTAGTACGTACCATATATGACTAATATGTAATGATGTTTAGCCGTGTTTAGGATAATATATGTCGGGCTCACTTAAAAATTGTCATTTTCTTCTTCAAAGATCACGCAAACTCTTATGGAAAACGTCTTTTGTAATCCAGTCTTAATTACATTATGAATTAGTATAAGATCGATTTACAATAACATGTTGGCTTACCTCACAGTTTAGTATGACATGCACAACACGGTGACTTCTTCCGTTCTTCGTATCGTTACGTTTCACCTTAGTCTTACGAACTTAGAAATTGTCTCACATACATATAGAACTAATCATATGCGATTACTTATTCTTTCGAATGAAAAGGTAAATCTCACATTAAAAATAATCGTATCCAAAACTAGCCCAATGGTCTAATTTGTTAAGTCAAATTGAAAGAGTCATTTAATTCTTGAATTACAATAATGATAACTAAACTATACAATATATATCGTTCTGCATGCGTACGTATATAATATATGTATGTTAGGTTGCAAATTTAAAAGGGGATGTAGGTCAAAGATAGCAACGAATTTTTTTTAAAGTTTGGTTTTGATACTTGAACTAAACAAATATTATTAAATGCAATGAATTTTTATAAAATATTCTAATATGCACAATTTAAAGAATTATTACATTAAAAATAATTACACTTGTCAGTTTTTCTGATACGATAACATATTAAAATGTGCATATGGAAACACATAGTTCAAAAAATATTTGTTGCTATTTATTGTCCTAAACCCTTTTAATAGTTTTAGGAGCCATCCATTTTACCATTCAACAAAGCCACAGATTGGCTAGAATTTAATTAGAGACGTCTCGACAAGTTTAATAACAATTTAAAATCTATAACTTTGATTTAATATTGGTTAAACCGTAACTAGCTAGGATGATTACTAAATATAGTTTGAACACTTTTTTATATACATTTGATCTAGTGTCAAGGTCAATTTAGCTTTACCTTTTCGAAGGGAAATAGTCTTGTAATGGTAAGGTACAATTCCGTAAATCAGTGGAGATAATAATATTTTTAAAATTATAAAGTGTAATGGAGTTTCAAATAAAGAAAAATTAACAAAAAAAGCGAAGCACTGTTTCTTTTTGACCTAGTTTTTCCGTTTTTACGCTTTACTACTTTAACCGAAAGCAGCAACTGTTCACATCTTTAAACATAATATATGACCCTAGCTCTTAATTGGTACTTTATAGAGTAATTAAAAACATCATAAACACAACATACGGATTAGGAACGTGTTTATTTTACATGCTTTATGGTAAATACTAGTATATTTCCATAAACACAACATACAAAGTAATTAGGAACGTGTTTATATTACTTGCTTTATGGTAAATACTATATTTCTTTCCTTTTAAAAGAGAAATCCATGTCCATACTACCCAAGAGTCGAGCATTTTTTGGTTCGGTGTGTACACGAATCAACAGAATCAGTGTTTTCCGTGGCTGTTTCTGAACTTTTTCTAGTCATTTGAAGATATTCACCGCGAAAATCTGAGCTCAAAATAATTTAAACGATCCTCAAGCACGAAGATGCTATATATATACGTGCCCTATAGTGCATCTCGTGAAATATAACTACAGGGTGACAGAAAAATATCATTAACTCGAATAAGTTGTTTTAACATATATTACAGAGTTTACAAAAATTAATCACTCCTATATGTTGAGAACCCTTTTTCTAAAGTCATATGTGGCATTTTATGTATGCGTGTTTATAAAGGTATACACGCATCATTCACACAATGCATCTTCTGTATGGCTCAAAAAGTTTTAGGTTTGTGATTAATTACTCATAGGGGTGTTAACGATCCGAGCTTTTAACGAGCTACTCGAGCTCGAGCTCATTTAACTCGAGCTCGAGCTTAATACTCACGAGCTCGAGTCGACCTCGATCAAAAATTAGAGCTCGATTAGTTTGACGAGCCGAGCTTTAAAAACTAATATTTGGCTCGGCTCGTTCGAAAACTCGTTTAATAATCACGAGTCGAATGAGCCGAACGAGCTAGTCGAGCTTAACGAGCCGAACGAGCTACTCGAGCTTAACAAGCCAACACTTAATCTATATAAGTTTTTAAGTTTATTTTAAATTTTTAAATATATGTTTCTAATATGATTTAGATTCAAGTTGTAGCTTAATATTTCTAAGCTATATATTTATATTTACTTGAAAGTAAGCATCCTCCTTTTACTTGGACTTTGGTTTATAGGCTCTTTATTTGTCTTGTTTTCTTCTCTCTTCCTATGTGGGATGTATTTTCTTTTAATTCTTTTTCTTAACTTGTTTGTTCTTTTACTTTCATCTTTTATATCTAGTACATTATTTTTTTTTAGTTATTACAAGTTTATCAATCAACTAAATGACAACTCTTTTAAGTTTAATTTATATACACATTCGGGGCATAAGGATTTCGAGTCTAATTGGTCCCATTTATTTAGTCCATTCGTCTCCTCGAGTCCGTGCCTATTATTTCGAATACGAAGATGTACAATAAATGCGTAAGCCTAAAGGCATAGTGAGGTCGTGTGTTGTATACATAAAATATCGCACATATGATTCAAATGCATGAAAAATGATAACATAACATATAACTTATGGGATCACGACAATTGTGTTACGGAGTATTAATAATTTGTTACTAACCCTTTTTGCTAGTCTTATTGTTTATAACGTCGAAATCACAAAGATAGAGACTTAAAACATAATTGATATATTATTAGATCATTTTCATTCAAATTGTATTGATTAAAACAATGTACATGCATAATCTCATGAAATGCAAATGCATATGTATATAACAATAAATCACATAGATGCCACAACAATGATATGCAACGCATAATCAGGGATTATAGTGTACATCCCCGTTTATTAAAAGTCACGAGTACTCACCTTAATTACAAGGTAGTTGCGTTTGTAATTATCAGAACCTATATCAATCGGTATAACGAATTAATCATTTGACAGCTAGTTGATACTTACTTGCTTTCTTGATTTTAGATGAGTTTCTCCTCTAGAAATTTTTTATTATGTTTATAAAGCATGATCTAAGCAAAAATAACTAAAGTCATGAGAGGAAACAAGAGTGTATAAACATATTTCATGCCTAGTTTATGGTCAGCATTCTTCCAGATTGCAACACTCGACTTTAGAAGGCCATAACTCTTTCAATATGTAAATAAATGTAGTGAAATTTCTTATAGAATTTGGATCTATGAGTTAGCTTTCAAACCATATGGTCTCATCTAAAAAGTCAAAGTTTTTAACCTCCACGCCGTTGTCAAAAGACATGTGTGCAAGCAGTTAAACTTGTTGTGATTGTTGGTTGTATAATTTTTTTAACGACTTAACCATATCCAAATATTGTAAGTTGGGTTATGCAATTTAAACATTTATAGTTTGCACTCATCATTTTTTATGATTTTTACAATCATATGGACTAAGCAATTGATTTTTAGGATCTATAGTTAAACTATCATCGTAATTATGAGTCACAATCTTTCAACGTTAAAAGAAATCAATCACAATTAGATATTTTCTTAGTTTTCAATTAGTAAAGTTGTTTGCTTAGATTTATTATGAATTCAAAATTGTTTAGATTTAGTGTAAATTTGAATAACTCACAATGTACCCCTACTACCCAAACATTATTTGTATAGAAAATAATCCATTATTTTAGTTTCCGATTCACTCTTCTTATTTACATCCATGATAATAAATACCTATTTATATGCATCATTTAATTGAGATTTATTAATTTTGATAGCTGGGCTTCTAAAAGAGTCTTACACGTTGTATTAATATTGAATTAGTTTATTTTTTGTTTCATAACATTATCGTGCTTGTATTTGTATTGGTTATTCACATTGGATTTTTTTTTGTTGTTTGATATTTATTTGTAATGTTTAATACTAGGTTTGATACAATATGATAGTTGTTCATATATATAAACTTTGAAAATATCATAAGAACAAGAGAAATCAAAATATAAGAGTGACATGA
Organism: Artemisia argyi; assembly: GCA_030686995.1. Taxonomy (NCBI): domain Eukaryota; kingdom Viridiplantae; phylum Streptophyta; class Magnoliopsida; order Asterales; family Asteraceae; genus Artemisia; species Artemisia argyi. Next base: position 46,078,644 of record CM060692.1, read on the forward strand.
CTAGTAAACTTATCCCACATCGCTTGAAGAGGAAAACTTTCAAGAGAAAAAACTCTATATAAGCAAAGCCCCCACCTTATTTTGAAATATAGTTAAGCATTAAATGTTATAAAACATTAAATGTGTGTTCCTAAACAAGCTTTTTTAAGCTTATAAGTTACACAAACTTTAGTTTGAGTATAAGAACATTTTTTTTTTTATAATTTTTATAATTGTAAATGTGCTTTCGAGCTCGAGCTCGAGCTTGAGTTAATAAACGAGCCTATCAAGTTCGATCTTTTATACGGACATATTAAGCTTGAAAGTTAGTTTATTGTAAGAGTAAAAAAAAGTATAAATCTTAAACGAGCTTCGAGCTCGAGCTCGAACAACAAAAAAATATTCGAGCTCGAGCTCGAGCCAAGTTTCAAAATTTTATTCGAGCTCGAGCCGAGCTCGAGCCGAGTAGTTAATAAACGAGCCTAGCTCGTTTAGGCCAAAACTCGACTCGGCTCGGATCGTTAACACCCCTAATTACTCACATGACTTTTGAAAAGTTAACATCATATAAGACTATGGGTAGGCTTGACGAAAGTAATCGTTGTTAGAACAGGAGATGTAGCCGTAAATTAAGATGAAGAGTGAGATAAAAAAAAATAAAAAAAAAATCTAATGTATTTAAAATGTATTTTACTTGTCACAAATTCTAGGACTATGTAACAAACTTTTTTTTTTTCTTTTTTTTCTTTTTTTTTTTTTTTTCTTTTTGCGCAATTCATGTACTAAACTTACAAATTTCGTCACTCTCGTGTATTTTCTGACCATTTTACTCCTCCCTGATAAAAGGATACTTATCAAATTGAAGGGCAAAATCGTCCAAAAATACAATTGAGTGACGAAATTTGAAAATTTAGTACACGAATTTAAAAAAAAAGAAAAAAAAAAGTTTGTTAAGTTGCACAAGAAATTATTTTTAAGTAACATAAGATTATAAAAGATTATTTTTCTAAAATCTTTGATAAATTACGTCTCTCAAACAAAACAAATAATTTAAGTAGCTTATTTATTTATTTATTTATTTATTTTAAATAAGCATTTCTTATAATACCGTGTGCTAGCTATACATGCTAAGCATGCCCTGTATCTCAATGTTTAATTTCATACATTTTAATATGTTATTGACTTATTGTGTCCATATAACACGTTAAAACTATATATGTGCTAGGAAATCCTTAATCATAAAGTAAAGAGGCAACCGAGAAATACGTTGCATCCAAATCCATTTAACAAACAACTGTCGGTAGCCGCTTTCGAAATTAAGCACGAGTAGCGATGGGGGTTTCAGAACCAAAAGTTGACATTTTTAGAGATAGTAAAGTCAACATTTGTATTAGGGGACAACATTTTCATTTCAATATCACTAGTTTCATCAACTATTTAAAACCCACTCTTTATTATGAATAGTTTCAAATAAGTCACTAAACTTTCTGTTTTCGGCATGTGTTGCTTGTATCACAAAATTGAATAATCGATTTAGTTGTGCAAGCATGTCATATATTATGATGAAGATCTCAATCATTGGCTAATCACAAGTTTCTTCTTATGATGTTGAAGTATTTAAACGTGTTTACAAACCTTAAGAATTGTTGAGTTTGCCGACAATGTGATGAAGTACCATGTCTATATATCTACTTTGAGGTCACAACTGACCATTTTGTGACTCAAGTATTTCTCAAATTTTGAAATAGCTGAGACACATTTTACTAGATTAAGTAATTGCATAAGAATAGAATTAGGCCATAACTTGGTATAGGCTCGCAAAAAAAAAATTAAATAAATAAATGTCAAGCGCACATGAATATTTACATCACAAAAATTACAACAAAATCAGATAACAAAAGTAACGTTACTCACCAAGCTACTATTTCATTAAATTTATTATGAAGCAAGTATTTGAATAAAGTACCTGAGGTTTTTGATCTAGTAGCATGTAAGTTGCCCTTCAACTTAGATGTTATGGGTTTAAGTTTCAGTAAAGTCATTTGTGAGAGAGGTGATATAAGTGTAAAAAAATAACCATTAAAAAAATTATTTGATTAAAGTTCTTTCAGATTTTAACTAACTACCCTAATCTATAAAATATTAACCCTAGACGCTCAAGTCTTTTGGTCTAATAGTATGCGAGTTGCCTACTAACTTAGAAGTTGTGGGTTCATGTCTCGCTAAAAATATTTATGAAATATTATTGTGAGAGTAATGGTATAAGGTGTATAAAAATTACAGTATAAAAAATAAATACAAAATAAAAAGTTAACCCTAGCTAGATGAAAATTTGTCAAAATGGAAGGACCTAAAGTTGGATTTATATTTTCTTAACACACAACTCTTATCGACTTATCCTTCACATTTTGTCCCTGTACTTTATCTAGCACATGCATTTATAACCAAAGTTAAGTTGTCTTCTTCTTGAGCCTTACAAACATGTTTGAAAAGTCAAACACAATCTGTCTTTGACCATCAATTTGCTTTACTATTTCTTCATTTGACTTTCTCTTTAATAAATAAATGCTATTTTCATTTCTTTTCTCACTCAATCCCCAATACATATATATATAACCAACATTATTCTCCATTTCAAGTATTCACAAACAAAATTAAACATCATCAAGATCCTCTACTTTCAATCATTCAAAAATCAAAAAAGTCCTTCATATATTTTCTTGGGTTGTTCTACAATTTCTTCATTTTACAATGAGTGATCTCAAAAACGTCGAAGTTCCTCCATTTTTCGTATGTCCGATTTCTTTAGAAATCATGAAAGACCCTGTAACACTTCATACAGGGATCACGTATGATCGCGATAGCATCGAGAAATGGCTATACACGAAGAAGAACAACACGTGCCCGGTTACGAAACAAGTCCTACTAGACATGGAACTTACACCAAATCACACGGTTCGAAGATTGATCCAATCTTGGTGCACACTTAACCCGACATGTGGCGTCGAAAGAGTCCCTACGCCTCGAGCTCCTATCTCCAAAACCCAAGTCCTAAAACTTCTCAAAGATTTGAAAATTCCATCTTTGCAAATGAAATCTTTGAAAAGATTGAAAACTCTTGTTTTAGAAAGTGAAACAAATAAAAGGTCAATGGAAGCAGCTGGAGCAATTGAGTATCTAACTTATGTTCTAAACAACCATAGCAACAACAACAATAGTAGCATGACGTCATCATCGGTTGGAGATGAATCTGAAGTGGCAGAGTTCGAGTTGGTGACACCTTCTGATGAAGCAGTAGGTATTCTTTACCATATGCATATTTCACAAGCTACACTTCAAGGTTTACTAGCTAAAAGCAATGATTTTCTTGAAACCCTAACGCGCGTGATGCAACGCGCTGTTAACTATGAGACAAGAACATATGCTGTCATGTTGCTCAAATCTATGTTTGATGCGGCTCAGCCCATGCAAGTGGCGTCATCTTTGAAACATGAGTTCTTTGTTGAGCTAGTTAATGTTCTGAATGATCAGATTTCACATAAAGCCACTAAAGCAACGTTAAAGATACTGATAAACGTTTGTTTATCAGGGAGAAATAGGATCAGGGCCGCGGAAGCATCTGCGGTCCCTGCATTGATTGATATCTTATTAGATTCATCAGACAAAAGATTGTTGGAAATGGTGTTATTAGCCCTAGATCTGCTTTGTCAATGTGCCGAAGGGAGATCTGAGTTGATAAAACATGGCGCGGGTTTAGCGGTTGTTTCTAAAAAGATTTTTAGGGTTTCGCCGGTTGCTAGTGATAGGGCACTGAGAATTGTGTACTCGGTGGCTAAGTATTCGGGCAATGATGCTGTCGTGGCCGAGATGTTGCAAATTGGTGTGGTTGGAAAGTTGTGTTTGGTGTTGCAAGTTGATTGTCTTAGTAAAATGAAGGAAAAAGCTATTGAGATATTGAAGATGCATGCTAGGGTTTGGAGTAACTCACCTTGCATACCACATAATTTGATTTCATCATATCCATCATAAAAATGATACTAAGGTTTTAGATTAGGTTGTTATTTGATGACATTTTAGATATTTGACTCATTTTGTAAAAATATGTATACGTTGTGATTTTAGTCCGTTTACAAAGTAATGTGACTAAAATTAGCAACGTAATTGTTTAGTTACGGTACAAATTTAGGTGCTTCATTTATGACTTCTTGATTGCGATATAAGATACAAAATAATTAGAAGTTTGATTTATTGATTTGTTGATTTGTAGATTGTTATATATACATATTGAAATTTGTGTTTTGTTCATTCTTTCTTTGTTTTGTCTTGTAAACCATATTTTAATTAATGTCGACTTTGAGAAAGCTAGAAGCTAATGGATCTTGAAAACTTTGCAACTCGAAAATTTTCCCGGTGTAGGTACTCTGATGATATGTAGAGCATGTTTACTTTGTAATGTAAAATGTATATGTAACAACTTAAGATATATAGGAAACTATTTTTTTTTTTTTTTTTTTTTTTTTTTTGAAAATGTGAAATATATCTTGTTAGGGGTGCGTGGTTCTTGTTTTGCATCTAATGTCCTGCTGATTTATTGTATTTTCGCCGTTAAAAAAAAAGATGGTTCATGATGGAAATTCATTGATGAGAACTTTAATTTCAAATAGCTCGATCTACCATTTCGGAAAACTAAAGTCTCGTGTTCATTCCAAAGGCTTTAGAGAGACATTACTCAATAAATAATCACTAAAAAAGTTGTCCTTTATCGGGGAAAAAATTGTCATTAAAAGTTAAAAAAATAAAAAATAATAATAAAAATAAATAAAAGTATAAAAATGTCTAACAAAAGTTAGAAACAGATGTTACTTGACATCTTTTGGGTGTTAGTTAAAAAATGTAGGTAAAAGTGTTGTAGCTAAATATCTATTAAAAAAATGTGTAAAGATAATTTTTCACAAAAAATGTAATTAAATCATAAAGTTTTGATTTTTTGTTCACACATTTTAATGAGTGCCACTGAAAAGTTAGGTGACACTCTTTTGTGTCATTATAATCACAGTCAATAAAAGTCAATTTTCTTGGATGTGGCTCGCTTATTCGCTTATGGAAAAACACTTTTGCTTGGTAACTCTCCGTTGTACATCAGGTTAACAAATTATTTCATTTGGAGCAAGACAAGAACTATCTGATAAGGGATCGCATAACTATTGGCCATTGGTGTTGGAACTGGTCTAGGAGTGAGCTTTATGTTTGCAACTCGGCTTACCTTAAAGATATGTTGCTCGAAATCAGCTAAATAGACATTGCCTCTGATAAAGATGCATGTGTATGGCCTCTTGCCAATGATGGCCTTTTTTCTATAGGTGCTACCCGTCGTCTTATTGATGATCGCCTTCTGCCTTCTTTGGATATTCCGACGACATGGGACAAAACGCTTCCTCACAAAGTAAATATTTTTATTTGGCGTTTGAAGCTAGACAGACTCCCGCATCGCTTAAATCTATTGTCTAGGGGTATAAAAATCTCGGACATATCGTACCCTTCTCGTAATGGTAATGTGGAGTCTAATCAACATATCTTCTTTGAATGCGACATCGCTAAAGATCTTAGACGATTGCTCGGGTGTGGTGTGATAATTTTTCCATCGACCATCGGTGAGACTGGTTGAGCTCGTCGTCTGCTTCTAGAGAAAAGTCTCATCGTATGTACATCATCATCGTGGTTTTTTTGGCGGTATAGTAATAGTGTCATGTTTAACTATCAATCCGTGAGGAAATGTGACATTTTTGATAATATTCGTTTGTATTTTTTCTTGGCTTAAAATAGAGGCCATAAGATCAGTAGTTGGACTGATTAGCTAAATACTCCTATGTAATTGCTAGCTCCTTGTTAGTTTTTCTTGTTTAATAAATTGTCGTTCAAAAAAGAGAAAAACAACATAATTTATTAATTATTTAAATCCTTAATTATAATTTAATCAACAAACTTTCTTCTTACTCACTTACTTCACACTAATATATACACTTCTAGAGAAAATATGAATAGACAAATTGATGCTACAATACATGTATGCCGCTATACGCGAGTAATCATCCGAATGAAAATGTGCTTTTTTAAAATCACTTTACGTATATGTATATCTAAGTTTGTGAAGTTAGTTGACAACTTGACTCTAAAATGAAGATTAAATTTATTTAAATGAAAAGAATATAAAACTCGTATATAAGTTATCTATTCATATGTTGAATGTGAATATGTTTATGAGCTGATAAAAAAGAATTAAATCGATGCTTTAGTCCACCTGCCACCTAAATAAATTTATTATTCTATTATTTTCGATTAAAGTAAACCAGGTAGCTAGCCGACATATTGGAACAAGAATATGCATTTAAAATTAAACGAATATTTGTAACGAATTTTTATTTCCTTCCGTTTATTCATACTCAACACTTAATATAAACATAGCACTTATATGTAAATAAAAATAACATTACTTTTGTAGATGTTCTTAAATGATTGACATATACTTACATTACATTTTCTTTACTTTTGAAGACATATGTAAATTATGTTAATTTAAATTGATTTAGAAAATATAAGTGTTGGAATATAAAATGTTATAAAGATGTTAACATAACTTACAATTATATTTTAAATACGACGTGGTATCTCTTGGATTTTCAAAAGTGACAAATATTGCTTTGTCAAATATTTCTCTTGAAGTTTCGAAATAAGTAGAAAGTCTTGTGTATATATGTCAAAAGTCCAGCCAAAAGAATTTTAAAATTGAATAATAAATGTTGCACCACTTGTTTCCAAGACAAATTTCCAAGCTAACTATACACAATCGAGAACGTCTAACGTCATCATATACTTGAGTTATTTCGATGAAGAAATAAAATATGTTCAAGAAAAAACACCTCCAACCTCTTAGCGATATATTCTTGCAAAACGATAAATCCACAAAGTGCATCGCTTCACCGCGCTTCTACTCGTCTCAAAGATAATGTGTATACTGTGTGCAATGTTGAGACTTACCCGACGACCTACTCGGAAGAGTATGCACCCATTATGAAATGCAAGGTTATTTTCTCAAAGTTCTCTCTTCCAAATACTCAGCTAGACATATTCATCAGGTGAGAAACAAATCGTAATCATCCAAAAACCGGATATGCCTTAACTTTATTAGATATTGATATGCGATATATCAACTATTCTTAAAAAAAAGTTAATAGCACATACTATTTGATTCTTTAAAAAAAGTAAAGAATGCTGAGAATAGACAAAGAAAGGGAATGGGGGCATTTCCTATTGTTTGGTGAGTACCGGGAATGGAATTAAAGAATTAAAATGGCATTCCCTTTCCACCTATTTGATTCTTTAAAAAAAGTAAAGAATGCTGAGAATGGACAAAATAGGAACAACTCATTCACGGGTTCCTTTCTTGTGAGAATCAGTTTGGATGTTAAAAAAGCGGACCTACAAAATAAAAACACATGTGCATTGCACATGTCATCTCAATTGGGGAGAAGTATAGAAGCCCTAGCAATTTTTTCTCAGTCATTATTGAATTTCTATTGGACATCTTCTTCTCCGATTTAGCTTTCACCACCAGTTATGATGGTCTGACATCATCGTCATTTACTGGTAATTTTCTTTCTCCGTCTTTGTAAGGTGCGATTTTAGTAAATCTCGATGTTCATATCAACATATAGACAATACTTTGTTGAGTGTCAATTTTTAATTGTTATTATGATTCTGCTATTCATATCAACATATAGACAATACTTTGTTGAGCGTACTATAGGTGTTAATTATCTTGAAGATGCATATCATTAGTCACAAAGAATGATGTTTGCCTAAATAATAAAGTCAAAAGACAGACTTTGATTTGGAACAGAGGAGAGACTTATTTTCAAAACAAACTAAATATTAATGATCTTGGTATTGTATCTTGGTATTGTTGTATACGTACAGATTGCTTAATGACTTGGTGTCTACATTTTTTGGACTCTGTTGTATTGCAGGTATAGGATATATAAAGACTTCAGCAGATTCACGAGGCCATGGACATATGAAGATGAAACAGTTCTTGATTTGGAATTGTTATATTATTGTGGATATTATAGTTTAGTGATCACGTTTTGCTAAAAATGTAGTTTCACAACTTTGTAAAATGAGAGATTGAAAAAATGTAGCCAGAGTTGAATGATAATAAATTTTTAGTTATGCGATCATCCGAGTAGCTATTTGTTTGATTTTCGTTGCATTGTATATTTCATTCTTTAGTGGTGCCAAACAAGATAATCAATCTTCTAGCATATTCCCTTGCTCTATTCTTTGGTTTCACCAAACAATGGAATTCTTTCTCTTTATATAAGTCTATTCTCTTTCTTAACAATTCCATTCTCTGCTGCAATTCCATTCTGTGGCATTCACTTGTACCAAACACCCCCTAAGTGTAAGAGTTGCGATCCATTAAAAAGGAAAAAATTCCAAAAAGTCTAAAAAAACCTACTGTATCATATAGTGTTACATGTCTCCCACCCACTCCCTTTTTTTTTATTAGTATTTTCGGTTAAGGGGTATAATGGTCATTTAACTCGTTTTTCTAATTTCACCTCAAACTTCAAATGTAAATAACGCTTAAACGACAAATTTTAATAAAAAACCGATTTCACCATAATTTTTAGAATTTAATTCTTTTTAATTTGGTATGCATTATAATATATGAATCGGAACTTTTTTTTTCAACATTTTAAGTGGGTGTTGATTTTCTTGATAATTTTAGCGTTTTCGGCTCTAATTTTGTCTAGTTTAAATGACGACTTTTACAAAACTTAAAACACGAAAGTTGTAGCTTCTTGGACATTCTTTATCCAGAAATTTGAATCACTCAAATTCGATATGATATGAGTGAGATATCGCACGTTAAAGATGACGTTTTAGTCGTATTTAGTGCACACAAAATGTTTGATAAAATGACTAAAAGAGATTTTTCATATAAAAATACATTTAAATGCACCAATTGGTCAAGTTATTTTCAGTTTAACAAAACTATCAGTTTGTTATGTTAAATAGAATTGATGAAGCCAAACATTTGATCAAATTGATTAACATGAAAAATTTGATAAACTTGAAAAGAACTTTGATCAATTTGATGAACATCTCTTAAATAAAATTGATGAACCTGAAAAATAAACTTTTATCTCAATTTTATAAGTAAACTGATGAAACTACGATAACTGATGAGACTAAGATAACACAAGACAATAAATTGATGAACCTAAACACATAATACACGACAAATAAATTGATTAACCTAAACACATAACAAAGGCAAAATAAATTGATGAACCTAAACACATAACATAGGAGTATAGGACAAATAAATTGATAGGCCTAAACACATAACAAAGGCCAAATAAATTGATGAACCTAAACACATAACATAGGACAAATAAATTGATGAACCTAAACACATAACATTTTACTCATCAATTACTTTGGTTAATCAATTTTTATTCATGAACATTAAAATTGATAAACCAAAGTAACTGGTGAACAAAATGTTCATCAGTTACTTTGGTTTATCAATTTTTATGATAACATTTTTTTCATCAGTTACTTTGGTTCATCAATTTTAATGTTCATGAATAAAAATTGATGAATCAAATAACTGATTAACAAAATGTTTTTTTTTTTCTTTCTTTAAATCAGTTAATATGGTTCATCAGTTAATATGCTTCATCAGTTAAAAAAAAAAAAAAAAAAAAAAAAAAAAAAACTTTTTGAATCTTACATTAATAAAATGACTAAAAATGCATTGTTGTACAAAAATTAGTGCATTTAACTCGATTTTAAGACAAAAAATCTAATCTAAACATTTAATTGAACACGTTGTGTGCAACAAATATGAGTAAAACGTCATCTTTAACATACGATATCTCACTCATATCATATTGGATTTGATTGATTCAAATATCTGGGTAAAGAGTGAACCAAAATCTACGACTTTTATGTTTTAAATTTTTCACGATTCGGCATTTATGATGGTACAAAATAAGGTCGAAAATGCTCAAAAAATCCAGAAAATTAACACCCGTTTCGTATGTAAAAAAAATTTGAAATTGTTATCAAATTTTATATCAAATTAAAGAGGATTAAATTTTAGAAATTATGGTGAAATCGGTTTTTTCTAAAAGTTTGTCGTTTAAAAGTTATATGTGTTTGAAGTTCGAGGGTGAAAAAGAAAAAAACGGATTAAAAGACCAAAACGCCCTTTGACCGAAATTAATAAAAAAAATAAAAGGTTTTGACTAGATCTAATCTAAAGGTGGAGATTACTATTTATACTTTTTAATTTTTGCCAACTTTGCAAGGGATTCAGTGTCATAATTGTAATGTACAACCTAAAAATTATTTAATGTAAAATATACTTATACTTATAAACTCTCTTTCTATCACTACTCACACCAATGTGGGATATGTTAAAATTATAATATTGATTGGTAAAACCACTTCCAACGATTATACACTTACACAACTAGTCAAATATCACTCGTCTAATAAGCTAGGAAACATTATAAATTAAAGTTTGAATTTGAATAGACAATTTAGTAGAGCCCCCAAAATGCTGACCTAGAAATTTCTTTTGACTAATGTATCAACTTTTATACTTATAAACTTTCTAATCAGCATCTTCTTGATTCACACTCTCAAGTATCCAAGCTCGTCAATTGACTTATAAAAAATTAAAATATACCGCTTATACTTTATATTTTTCTTTAAAACAACATTTATTATTATTGTTATTTATTAGTATTTTTATCATCGTTATAAGATTAGATTAAATTAATTGTAATACTAAAAACAACGTTAACACAATGTTATAATGCAAAAACTCATAATATACTTTAAAACAACCCACATGTAATAGCTCTCACGTGCACGGTTAAAGAACTAAATACTGCAAAACACTAAAAAAATCTCATATATTAAACTAAAATTTAAATAAAATTCAGTTGATTTCCAGCACGTTACTTATAAGTAGTAGAATATGGAAAAAAAAATAAAAATAAAAAATAAAAAATTAGTTAAATAGTAATTGAATTCGGTGATGAACTTGACGAGCTTAAACTTGATTACAACCAACAAAGAATCTTATGCAGATAACAAGCAGATATGTGTAATTTAAACAAAAAAAAAGTTGCATATATTTGAGTTCGGAAAAAGTTGCAGACATGAATGCGCAATGTCTATCATATAGCATGTCACCTGTAGAGATTGAGGTTAACTCGCTACAAAATAACTAGTGAAACAACAATTTACACAGCATAGTAGCTAATCATATGAATTAATTGTGGAAAAAGATATAAAAAACTGGATGGGCTAAACAGTTAATTACAATTTCATGCCGAAATAACAATGTACAACAAGAGTACAGCAAAATGTTATACATCAGGAAAATGTTTGACTCAGTTCTTGAGAAAATAAATTAACAAAATTAAATGCAAATCCCAAGTCGGTCCAAGTAGTATTCTCCTTTGATATGTCAGCCACGCAATTTCTCCTGCATATATTAACATAATAGGTCAATGTAACGTCAATGTTATGAAAAAATATCAGACTTGGAATTGACAATTAAAAATAATAGGCAGAATTGCATATATATCCATCCCAAAGTGAATAATTGCATATATATCCTTTGTACAAGTTGTTGATGCACATAGTACAATGGTTTTTATGCATGCTTTGGATATATATATGCAATTATGCATTTTCGAAAGAATATATATGCAAAAACCCCAATAATAATAATGGTGGCATAATGAATTGAAGTAGTCAAGTTTACAAATCAAATTATAATTTCCTGAAATAAGAGGCAACATATCTATCAAGATCAACGATAACCTATTATTCGTTCCAAGTAAAGGTAGCAATTTCAACCCAACCCCTTACAAAGGGGTCAATTCGGGTTACAGAAAAGGGTCAGATGGGTTAGAAGTCACCTAAAGTATTCGTAAATCACTTTCAAAACATAGATTGTTATTTAATCTAGTGTTGTTTTCCATTTTTGTAAGTTTTGTAGGGTCGATAACAATGGGATAACATCAAATATTAGAGTGAATTATTTGATAATTTAAAGTCATGTAGTGCAAGCTAAATGTGGCAAAGTTTTGGTGGTTATTTATGACATTGTTCGTTCTTTTGATACTTTGTACACATGCAAGGGGGTTTGAGCCACCCTACTGGATCTTTAGTATTATTAATGTTTCAAGTACCTTTGATCCTCCGCTCCTGTTGCACTGTACGCTTTATTTCACTAACCTCTGTGACAAGATCCTGCAGAGAATACTCTTTTAAAAAGCGTTCATTTTTGCTGTATGGTCATCATGTCATGTTTCATAGCAAAATATAAGTACATACACGTGTTTGCAAAAAAAACTATAACCAAATCCTAGTGAATTGTACCTTCCCTAACAAGTATCCAAGTTTGAGATGTTCAGGTTCTAACTCCAGTTCCAAAAAAGCGCAAATGGGTAACAATTTGAATACATATTTCTTAATCCTTTCATGTCCGGTTTTATTTTAGAGACGTTGAAAATGATGAATCAACGTCAGTATTGGTGTTTTGGGTTGAAGACTTGTGAATGACCTTCTGATGAAACGTGTTGTGACTCAAACTTGAAACCATCCGTGGATAATAAAACTGGAAAAATGATTCACTTACTTTGTGGCAAACAACTTAGGTCGATCTCAACAACTTCAGCGTGTAGTGAACAACTGAAAATTTCTCAAACGCGGTCCTTCTGGAAACGTCACGTCATGTCAAGTCTGAAAGAACTTTTATGTAAATTAAATATCAACTTCATATTGACCTGTACACAATTAATGTGAAGGAAAAAAACATTTTGTTACTCTTTTAATCACGAGTTAAATATCCATTTCCAAATTGCACGCATCTAATGAAAAGTGGGATCATAATGCCGTGGTCATACCGAACTTTTATAAGTATTTTTAATTGGCTATGTATTTTTCTTAATACTCGCGCACACACAAGATTCAGACTATAAATACAATTAATAATTATACTTTGAACTATATTTGTTTGGATTATGTTCGGACTATAAGTAGTACGTACAACTAAAAATAAGCCAGCCCATTGAAATATTAAGCCCAAACCCAATATTTTCAGACATAAAAAAAAGGGCGGGAAAACGAAAAAGTTATACTAAAATAAAAAGTGGGGGGGGGGGGGGGGGGGGGGGTACGTGGAGGGCGGAGATTGCTTGTCTTGGTGACCAAGAAATATAGACGGTGAGATTGACACAGCTAGCTGTCCCCCAAAAGAAGGCCATTTCAGGTAGGAGAAAAACACACAGAAGAACACCCAAACCCCAACCAACAATGTCTGAATCTGAAATGCCACCCCAAAAGAAAAGAAAATCAACACCACCCCCCCCCCCCCCCACCACTAGCATCGCCAATCCACCCCCATATCTGGCCGGATTCCGGTTAGATGGTTCTTCACTAAGCATGATCCGGCTACTGGATCTCAAGAACGCTAAAAAGGAAATACTTTTTGACCCATTGGTTGAAGCAAATGTCTACAATCTGCCCCCATGGCTTATTATCAGGGAAGACGATGATCCTCAGTTTTCCGATACCTATGAGTATCTACTCTACATACAAAGGTTCAAAGATCCTCACAAGCGGGCTGCTTTTGGTGATGTTGATTTAGTCCGGAGGAAGCTGGAAGGCGAAGCTAGTATACTCCATTGGAAGATGATCAATGGCTCCCCAAAACTTATTATTGACATGAACTCGAGGCAGACAGTGGGTCTTGTTAGCCATCAAATGCTTTGTGTTGTTGGGAGGGATGACATTAAGCTTAACTGGTACCTTACCGAGTACAGATCAACTCGTACCAATTTCTAGACATCACTCTGCAAGGTACGGATGGACAGTGATTCTCTCAAGGCAGCTAGGTCCAAAGTTAAAGGGTGTGAGAAGGATCTGGCTAAGGCGATTGTTAAGTATAATGTGGCTGAAGAGGCAGCGGCAGGTTCGCTTGTTCCACCCTCTGAGTCGGCAATTGTTGATGCCGAAGAAGCATTGAGGGTCGCACAAGCTGAGCTCCGGGCAGAAGCTGCTAAACTAAGAGCCTCAAACGTTCAAGTCTTCAATCAGCTTCTCGGACGAGATACGTCTTTGCAACCTGCCCCCTCCGGTTGGCCTGTTTTAAGCGTTCGAGCTTCTCTTGCTCTTCGTGATTTTGATGATACTCTTGAAGAAATTCCTGATGATGATGCAGCATATGAGGGTTTAGGGGATCTTCGTCTCCGGGTTAAAGATAAATTTTGCAGCAAGGATCGGTTCCGTTTTCCTGTCTAAGGTATTATTTATATATATGCTAGTTACTTGTTCTTACTTTACTTAAGTATATATTGTCAAGTTTAAAAGAAAAAAGCTAGACCACAAAAGGAAATTGCACCCGTATGTTATACTAATCTTGTCTTCTTCTAAATTATTTATATGGTTGATGTTTCATATTAATAAACTTGTGTTACATTGTATCCGACCCGACCCATTCACTTGTTGAAAACGGTTAAAACAAGACGCAACATGGTGAAACGATTGATTCTGCAGTAACAAGACGCAATATGGTGAAACGGTATTTCACAATCAATATATGGGTCGGGTCGGATACTATATTGCAGAATCAATAACAAGACGCAATATGGTGAAACAGTTATAATATTTGTTATGCTACAGGCATCATTCTTATGTTACGGTTATAAATCTCAAGCTTGCGCTAGTATCCAACATATTGCGTCTTGTTATTGGAGTCCTCACATATTCTGCAACACCTTAACCATTCAATTCAATATGGTGAAACGGTTATAATATTTGTAAAAAGGATTTATATTAGTTGTAAATATGTTGGATACTAGCTTAGGATGATGCCTTGAAACATAAGAATGGCAAAATGAAAACATACTTGTTTAACCATTCAATTCAATATGCTATCTGTAAGTCAATAGTATCAAAAGTGTTTTGTGCTGACCATTTGCACATAGTAGTGTAATTGAAGTACATGTTATGTTGAAGTTGAGTGGTCTCGTTGTTTTGTGTTGAGCATACAACTTTTTAAAATTTCTTCTGATTGCCGTGTGAAAATTTAGTTAGAATCAGGTACTTGGATAATTAGTTTGAGTGCTCATAAGTCTGTTGCATGTGACTGTTTTGTGGTAATTGCATTTTTTTCTTCTAATGAGAGCATTTGTGCTCTGAGCATGATCAAGTTAATCTGAACAAGACTTCATTAGTCTGATTCAAATTCGGCGCATGCAAAGCTATGGTGAAACGGTTGTAATATTTGTAAAAATGTTGGATACTAGCTTAGGATAATTAAACACCCCCTGAATTAAAGGCTATTATTGGAGTACTATTTATGCAACTGCCATACTTATACAATGACTCATTTATATACCCTAAATTGTTCTTATTCATCATAGTGTAGAATGTCTAGTGGTTGTAATTTAAGATGGCAAAAAGGAACATGTTTTTAACCGTTTAAAGCACAGCTTAGTTGCCATTTCCTGTTAGAGGATGCAATTTCTTATTTGAAGCAATTTACTTGCCATTTCTCAACTGTTTCATTCAATATAGTTGCCATTTCTTTTGCTAAATGCTAAAATAAAGTACATTCTATATACTGTAAAAACATTTTTATTAGCCTATATCTAGTTATGCCTTTTGTTTATCCAATTAATAAAATTATTTCTTATTTCTTGCTGCAGTTCTTTGTTTACAGGGGGTGGTTAGCTTCAAGAGAAAGTGCATCTCTATCCTTCTCTTTTACATATTTAGCTTATCTTTTGAATACTAAGTAGGGAAATTTCAAGACTTTGCTATGTAACTTTTGACTTTTTGAGAGAGTAGCTAGAACCTCTTTTCTAGACTATGGTCGAACTAATTCGGGTTTCTTTATTTGTTTCATGATATTAGTAGTTGATTTATGCTAGTAAGACTTAATATTGATGAAATTGGGTATCATCCTCATATGAATCAGTACTTGTTGTGGTTTCTTTTTGTTTGTTGATTAAATTAGGACTTGCTACTATGACTATAATCTCATTCTACATAACCAATTCCCCTTTTATTTGTAATCATCTTACAACATAAAGATTAGCACGATGATGATAGCCATCATGATACAATATTATTGAGGTCTTGGTGAAAAGATCAACTTACTGGGATGCTGCTTGACACCTTTTTTAACCCATGTGTATTCTAGTTTGTCATCTGAACCTGTTGTCTGGATAGGTGTTTTAGATATATTGAATGTTCCACTAGTGTGTATGTTCTTTTTAGTTTCTTTTCAAGCGTTCATGGTTTTATTTTTTTTGAAAGGCAACATATATTAACAAGCCAACCAATAAATTCAATACAAAAGCCCAACAAGACATTTAGGGAGGATGAAACCCAACGAAATAAAAAGGCACCACAAACAAGTGCCTACAACGAAACCTCAGATGACAGCAAAGACAATATTCTATATCCCAATCATGAACCAAAAGTACCTAAGACCTCATGACCCACAAGAAACAAAACCAATGTCACATGACCCACTAGTCATACAAAACGCAAAACCAAGAAGGATATAACATGGGACCAAACACTCTGACCCACCTTTGAAGGAGATAGACACTAAACTAAAACCCAATAACTGCTAGCAGACCTTGAAACAGAAATAGAAACTACAGTTGTTGTAGTGCAGACCTTTAAACAGAGAAGAACCAGCACTAAAACAAACTCCATCACAATTAGAACTTGCAGCACACACTGTAACAAAAATATACCTATACCAAGCTTACTGAACCGAATTTTGAGTGTCTCTCATAACCATTATTGCCACTTTCAGACATACAACTTATGAAAATTAAAACTTGCATGCCTTGATCGGGTCCCAACACCATTCTATCCACGATGATATAGTTTCCTTTGCTCTATTAGAAATCCAATGAAGTGAGAGAACTTGTACCTCATCACAAATTGTCGACATATTAGAAGCTCTATTCTCAAAAATTCTCTTACTTCTAGCGTTCCAAATCATATATAACATCACCCAACAAACCGCTTGCCAAACCGTTCTTGGTTTTTTTTATGAAAATTTGGCAAGTATTTGTGTTCAATAATATCTTGAAGCGACCCAATATTAAAAGTACCCATATTCCACCACTTAAAGAGTTTACCCCAAGACTCTATTACCCGAGAACACCCTAAGAAGCAATGATCCATCGTTTCAATATCATTTCCACAATGCGAACAAAGAGTTGAGTTAAGATCAATACCAAGATGATTGAGCCAAGTGTAAACCGGTAATCTTCTTTGTTGTAGACGCCAAATAAAAATGCATACTTAAATACATACTTTTCTTGGGATGATCTTGCACCATTTTGTCTCTTGAGCACCATTGGTAGGATTTAGGATCTTGTCATATACCATTTCTCTAAGTTTTTTAGTCGTGAAAGCACCATTATCGTCATAGCTCCATGATATTTATCTTCCTCCATAAACTAATGCAACCTATATGTTCTTCCAAAACAGAGATAAGATCAAACCAAACTGAACATGAAAAACTTAAAAAACATCAAGATGTAGTAGTTTATTTACACCTCATCTTTGTTTTCTATTTATTTCTATCACGTAACATGATAATTTGAGGACATGGAGTAAGAATGGTTTAGAGGCCATAAAAAGATTATCGAAGAATTAAAGAAGGAGGCAATGGGGTGGGAATTAGAGGCGGAAAAAAGAACTTTGAGTGACAACAAGAGGGGTATTTGGTAGGAGACAAGAAAACGGTGGGAGGATAAGGAAAGTGAACACGGAAACATGCTTCGTCAAAAGGCAAGAATTAGGTGGGGTGTTGAAGGTGATAAAAACTCAAAGTTCTTTCATTCATACGTATGAAGAGTAAACTGCAAAAATCGTCCCTGTGGTTTTCTCAGATTGCAAAAAACGTCCCTATGGTTGGCTAATTGCAGGCGGCCTCCCTGTGAAGGAAAGTTTTCATCATTTTGGTCCCTAGTTTTAACTGGCGTTAAATGAAGTCCGTTAGAAGTTACAAGTTTAGTCCTTATGTCCCATGACCATTGCAGCGTCCACCCTTTTTCCGTCCGTTTTAACGTTTTCATCCGTTTTTACGCGTTTTCGTCCGCTTTCGCGTGTTTTCGTCCATTTTTTTATGTTTTACTCCGTTTTTTACGTTTTCGTCTGTTTTATGACGTGTTCGTCTGTTTCTTTACGTTTTCATTTGTTATTTTTATGTTTTCGTCCGTTTTTTAACACTTTCGGCTATTTTTTACGTTTTCATCTGTTATTTTACGTTTTATTCCAGTTTCTTACGTTTTCGTCCATTTTTTATGTTTTTGTCCGTTTTTTTTACGTTTTCGTCAATTTTTTTACGATTTCATCCACTTTGTTTTCTTACATTATCGTCTGTTTACTTACGTTTTTTTTGTTTTGTCGTTTTCGCCTATTTTTTTACGATTTCATATGCCTTTTTACGTTTTTTTTAACGTTTGAGTGTGCTTTCTTACGTTTTCGTTCGTTTTTTACTTTTTACTCCATTTTTTTACGTTTTCTTCAAAGATTAAGAAAACGAACGAAAAAATGAAAAAACAAAAAAATAGACGAAACATTAGAAAATAGACGAAAACATAAAAACGGACGAAAACGTAAGAGACCAGACTAAAACGTAAAAAACAAAAAAAAAACATGAAAAGAATTGATGAAATTGACGAAAACATAAGAAAGCAAACGAAAACGTAAAAATAGACGAAAATGAAAAAACAAAAAAATGTAAGAAAATAGACAAAAACATAAGAAAGCCAACGAAAACGTAAAAAAAAATGATGAAATTGTAAAAAAAAAAAAACAGACAAAAACGTAAGAGATCGGACTAAAATGTAAAATCACAGATGAAAACGTAAAAATAAAAAAGACGAAACGGAAAAAACGGATGAAAACATAAAAATACGGAGCAAACCATAAAGAAACGGACGAAAAAGTCAAAAAACGGATGAAATCGTAAAAAAAACGGACGAAAACTTAGGAAACCGGACTAAAACGTAAAATAACATACGAAAACATAAGAAAGCACACTCAAACGTAAAAAATGTAAAAAGGCATATGAAAACGTAAAAAAAAAATAGGCGAAAACAAAAAAACAAAAAAACCTAAGTAAACAGACGATAATTTAAGAAAACAAAACTGATGAAATCGGAAAAAAACGGCCGAAAACGTAAAAAAATGAACGAAAACGTAAAAAATTGACGAAAACGTAGGAAACCGGACTAAAACGTAAAATAACAGATGAAAACGTAATAAAATAGACGAAAGTGTTAAAAATAAGACGAAAACGTAAAAATAAAAAATGAAAATGTAAAGAAACGGACGAAAACGTCAAAAAACAGACAAAAACGTAAAAAAATGGAGTAAACGTAAAAAAAAGGACGAAAGCACGCGAAAGCTGATGAAAACGTTAAAACAGACGAAAAAATGATGGACGCTGCAATGGTCATGGCCCACAAGGACTAAACTTGTAACTTCTAACGAACTTCATTTAACGCCAGTTAAAACCAGGGACCAAATTGATGAAAACTTTCCTCTACAGGGAGGCCGCCTGCAATTAGCCAACCACAGGGACGTTTTTTGCAATCTGAGAAAACCACAGGGATGATTTTTGCAATTTACTCTATGTATGAATGAGGACAAACAACAAATAGAGGGTTCATGGTTAAGGGGGTGTGGTGTGAGGAGCCCATGGTAATTAAAGCGGAAATAGCTAGACATAATAGGAGTTTATTTTTCGAAGTGGAAGCCTCGTCCTATCTTTTGTAGTTCTAAGGTGTCGAGAATTTAGGAAGAAGAGGCTCAAAGGCTAGAGACGTTTTTTAGTGAAAATGAGGTGTGGGAAGCAATTCGGGGTTGTGTTGGGGATAAAGCACCGTGGCCCGATGGTTTTAAATTCAAGTTCATTAAAAGATGTGGGAGATCATAAAACCAGAACTTGTGGGTGCGATTGCATGGTTTTGGAAAAAATGGAGATCTCGAGGGAGTATAATGCTTCATTTGTCACTATTATCCCTAAGGTGGCGGATCCAATTGGGCTTGGTGATTTTCGGCCTATTAGCCTTATCGGATGCTATTACAAAATCATAGCTAAAATGTTAGCGGAAAAAGTCAAACGGGTGGTGGGTAGCGTAGTTGGGGAAGTGCAAAACGCGTTTATAAAAGGGAGATACATTCTCGACGGGTTCTTATTGCTAACGAGACGATGGAGTTCTTAAAGAAAAATGATTAATCTTCAAAGTCGACTCCGAGAAGGCATACGATAGTATTAATTGGAGATTTCTTGTTGGCATTATGAGAAGAATGGGTTTTGGGAATAGGTGGATTAAATGGGTGGATACGTGTCTTAGGTCGTCGTCTATGTCCATTCTAGTTAACGGGTCTCCTTTGGAGGAGTTTGGGCTAGAGAGGGGCGTTAGGCAAGGTGACCCGCTATCACCATTTCTTTTTATTTTGGCGGCGGAAGGTCTAAACGCGATTGTTTTTTAGGCGGTGGAAAAAAAACATATTTAGAGTTATGGTTTCACATCTTCAATACGCGGATGATACGATCTTTTTTGGAGATTGGGATAAAGATAACGCCAAATCGCTTATGTGTATTCTCAAATGTTTCGAAGAAGTATCCGGGCAAAAAGTTAATTAGAACAAAAGCAAGGTTTATGGCATTGGGGTCAACGAGGATGAGATGATGGAGATGGCGAGTTGGTTGGGGTGTGGTATTGGGGAAATTCAAAAAGAGTCTTGCGGATTGGAGAGCTAAAACGATTTCATTCGGAGGGCATTTAACATTGGTAAAATCGGTTCTTGGTAGCTTGCTTTTGTATTATTTTTTTATGTTTCGTGTGTCTTTGAGTGTTATTAAATGTTTCGAGCGTATTAGAAAAAATTTCTTTTGGGGTGGGGTGGGGGAAGAGAAAAAATCTCTTGGGTCAAATGGGATTCGGTTATTTCATCATTTGGGGAGGGGAAGGGGGGGTCTTAATGTTGGGTCTTTAAGGGATAAACATGTCGTTACTTGAAAAGTGGTGGGGGAGGTTTAAGAGGGAGGGTGGGAGCTTGTGGGTTAGGGTAGTATTCATGGTGTTGAGAATGGGATTAGACTATGGAGATAAAGGTTAGGGTTAGTAAGGAGTTTGAGGAGCTTTTAGGTATTTTGCAAATGTGGTTATTCTTAACGATTGTAGGGTTAAATGGAGATGGTCGCTTGGAAAAGAAGGTGAGTTCACGGCTAAAGATTTATCAAGAATGGTAGAAAACAAGGTTCTACATGCGGATAGTGGAGGTCAAGAAACAATTTTGAACAAGTTAGTGTTAGATTATGGACATTATTTTAGTAGTCGTATGTTAGGATCGAACTCGAGATCACGGGATTGCACACAATACGTATGAAGAGAAAAAGAAATAATTATTTATAAAATGTTATAAGTAATTATTAATAAACACAAAACAAGTAATAGTAATTAGTATTTAATGATAAATGACTAATGACCTATTAAACGAAGATTAGGAAAGTAATACTAAGGAAAACTTGGAAACAAGGGAAGGTTCCGGAATCCCCTTGGGGGAGTCCAAACCGATCGGCCATAGGGGGTTCTCCACCTCCTTTGTGCCTTGAGCTCCAAGCTTCAATTAGTATATATACAAACCCAAGATGTATTGTTTTCTCATAACTTGTACACACACATCTTGGTGTTTTTCTCTCCTTTTCTTTGTTTTAAATCGATCCATCCAAAACAATCCCTTAGGGATTCGATTTTCATAAGATCAAGTAAGTTTTGTGTTTAATTTACTTGCATAAACTTTTTCTTGAATTAGTACGTGTGTACAAGAACGTGATTCAAACACACTATTGTTTGATTCTTGGATTGAATTACAAAAGAGGTAAGGGGTAATTCTTATAATCCACATAAACCCTAAATAGGGTTCTTGATTTGAAGATTGCAATTGATTCTTGTTCGGGCTAGAATCACAAAGGTATGTTTACTATTTATATTTGATTAATTAATTACATG
This sequence comes from Artemisia argyi, assembly GCA_030686995.1. Taxonomy (NCBI): domain Eukaryota; kingdom Viridiplantae; phylum Streptophyta; class Magnoliopsida; order Asterales; family Asteraceae; genus Artemisia; species Artemisia argyi. Next base: position 46,100,777 of record CM060692.1, read on the forward strand.
TTATATGATCTTGTTATAATTGCTTCCGCTATGCTCACTTGATGTGTTTGGTTTATTTTATATGAATGTCATGATATCATAATTCCAACAGTTAGTGCCTAAGAAAGTTAACATATTTGTGTGGAGGGCACTAAAAGGTAGACTTCCGGTTCGTAAGTCATTACATAGAAGAGGTATTGACTTGGACTGTTCTTTGCCCAAGATGCAACAACGGAGTGGATACTTGTGCTCATTTTTTGACCACTTGTGGTTTAGCCATGAGAGCTTGGGAGAAAATGTTCACTTGGTGGAAGGTGGGGGATGTTATGTCCCATCCTCCCTTTCTCGCGTTTGGCAAGAGGTAATTTGGGCGTTGGGATACTTCATTTGGAAAGAAAGGAATGCTCGTGCGTTTGGCAACAAGGTTTCGAGTACTAATAAAATTGTTCAAGACATTCAACTTATAAGCTACAAGTGGATTGTTCGAAGATCTAATAAATAGAGTTAAGTACATTTTTAAGATGGCAAAAAGGAACATGTTTTTAACCGTGATTCATTTATATACCCTAAATTGCTCTTATTCATCATAGTGTAGAATGTCTAGTAGTTGTAATTTAAGATGGCAAAAAGGAACATGTTTTTAACCGTTTAAAGCACAGCGTAGTTGCCATTTCCTGTTAGAGTATGCAATTTCTTATTTGAAGCAATTTACTTGCCATTTCTTAACTGTTTCATTCAATATAGTTGCCATTTCTTTTGCTAAATGCTAAAATAAAGTACATTCTATATACTTTGTAAAAACATTTTTATTAGCCTATATCTTGTTATGCGTTTTGTTTATCCAATTAATAAAATTATTTCTTATTTCTTGCTGCAGTTCTTTGTTTACAGGGGGGTGGTTAGCTTCAAGAGAAATTGCACGTCTATCCTTCTCTTGCACATATTAGCTCGTTTGAATATGTTTATGTTGGGAGATTTCAAGATTTTGCTTTGTAACTTTTGAGAGAACTAATTCGGGTTTCTTTTCTAGACTATGGTGAACTAATTCGGGTTTCTTTTCTCAGTTTCATGACTAGTAGTTGAGACTTAATATTGATGAAATTGGCTATGTACTTGTTGTGGTCTATTTTTGCTTGTTGAATGCATTTGTTTTCAGTACTTGAGATAACAGCAGGTTTGTGTTTTTGGGTATGCTACAGCTTTTGTTTTATTAGCAAAATGATCCAATTTTCAAGTACTAAAATTTGTTCTGTTAATTAACTAATATAACATACTAAATAGATTAGCACACCTACAAATTCAAACTTGTCAAGTTACATGAATTGTGGTCTGTGGAGGACTTGCTAGTTGCTACTATGACTATAATCTCATTCTATATAACCAATTCCCCTTTTATTTGTAATCATCTTACAACATAAAGATTAGCACGATGATGATACATGGCACCATGATACAGTATTGTTAAGGTCTTGCCGGTCTTGGTGAAAAGATCAACTTATTGGGATGCTGCTTGATGCCTCTAAACCCCTGTATATTCTAGTTTGTGTCATCTGAACATGTTGTCTGGATATGTGTTTTAGATAGTTTGAATGTTCCACTAGTGTGTATGTTCTTTTTAGTTTCTTCTCAGCTAATAGGCGTTCAAGGTTTTATAGCTCCATGATATTTATCTTCCTCCATAAACTAATGCCAACCTATATGTTCCAAAAAAGAGATAAGATCAAACCAAACTGAACATGAAAAACTTAAAAAACATCAAGACACGGTAGTTTATTTACACCTCATCTTAGTTTTCTATTTATTTCTATCACGTAACATAATAATGTCATTTAAAGAAATTTGCTTCTTTATTCCATTCATTCAATCTGTTTATAAGAAAATCATATACAGTTTTAATTAGTTGTACTTCCCTCATGACTACCCATTCTACTTTACGCATAAACATCTGTGCATAAAAAGTACCCGTTTTCACCCATTGTCCAATCTATCAAAATTTCCACTTTATATTTTATGTGTATACATACATTCGGAAGTTTACAGTACGTACCACTACGTTGTATGGTGACAACCATTTAGCATTTCTTTTTCGACGTGTCCTTGTGTACAGTAATAGCAGCTCCCATTCGAAGAACATAACACATTACTATAGCATCTCTTTTTTCGACGGGACCTGTAAGCCACCTAACATCCACCATCTCTCAGCAAACTTTCCATCATCATATTGTTAATTCTTGTTCCATAAGAATAAAGAAACATTGGTCTATGTATCAATTGTATGTTATTTTGCATCTCTTTATCTTAAGGAAGTATTATCTAAAATATATCAAGGCAAGCGAAAGTAATATACACATGGTGCATTGCTACCTCGTAGAATGTCTTTGCACTTTATCATCGAGACCTTTAGCGGACCATTGAAGATCTCACGTATGTACCACTGAAATTCTTCAAAATTTTCACGGATTGAGATTTGTGAATCAACTTATTTAAAATAAACTGGATTAAGACATTTTCAAGAATCAATTTGCTATGGTTTATATAGTTAGATGGTAAAACATCAACATACATAATCAGTGTTCCAAAATAGAAATCTCTTTAAAATTATGCATAAACGTAAAGAGTAATATACCTTGAAGAACTTAATGAGTGTTGTTTGTGTCTCATATATTGCATTTCAAAGTATTGTAATCACCTCATTCAGTTCAAGAACGTCGTGGTTTTCCATTAGAATAAAACTAAAGCATCGATTCTTCTCGTCTTCTCGATCATCACTCACGTGTACTGCAATATCTAAAATTCATCTTATCATGGTAGATCAATGAGTAAAATTTCTGAAATCGAAAGTTTATTACGATGTTTATATCACCGAATAAGTCAAAAGTGAACTCAAAGTCAACTAAAATTCGAAACAATTACCTCATTATTTTAGGCTTTAACTCTATACAGCCTCGATACATCCATACCTGCACACACCAAAAAAAAAAAAAAAAAAAAAAAAAAAAAAACGCCTTGAGTCAAATCTAAGGCCAAAGACTATCTCAAATAAGCTTGAGATGAATAGTTGATCTTAATTACTTAAATTGTGATAACTTCTGGTTCATTTTTTGAGTTGTATATATAACATCTTACTTGCCTAGACCAAAATAACGAAGAGTAAATGTAGGTTTGACTGCATATTATTAAAAAGGAAAATGTTCTTTGTATTGCTTTATTAAAGGTTAATATACTTGCCTAGTTAAAAGAGAGTAAATGTAATTTGAAACTTGACAAAATATATTCGCATAACATACGAATTTGAATAGATTTATAGTAATACCTTGACGATCAAGAAGCCGAAAGTCTATATATATAGACTTTTGTTTTGCATTATATCCGTATAACTCGATCATCATTGTCAATATTCGATCGACACAGATATATTACTTAAGAATTCAAAAGATCGACGATGAATGGTGCAGACATTATTAGCAACGTCGTAACTAAACGTTTGAAGGAGCACATCACCAATGAGCTCAATGGTACAAACATTATGCTAGTGATCCAGAAGCAATTGTCTCCATCTGATCTGGAACCAAAACGAAACAGCTTGAACATGCCGATTAACCAACTGCAAACACTTGATTTCCTAACGCCTGATGAGAAAGCACGTCTGGACGTCGGGTCACAGGATTTTTATGTACTGTTGTTGGGGCCGACGCTTCAGATGTACGAGCAAATGCCAGTTAAGTTGCAAAGGTGGAATCTAAATACGATATCAATTATTGTTTTAACGACTGATTGGAACAACTTTGTCCATGAGAACGAGAATGATCTGAAACTAGGGGCAACGATTCAAGTTTGGTCGTTTCGCATGGAGGATCAAAATAAGCTGTGCTTAGCTATTGCAGTTGTTAAGAGAGCCGATTAATTAGACTATTGCTACAATATATTTTGTGTGAATCTGCTTATTGTTAAATTAGTTGTTTTCTAGTTTAATGCGATCTCAAATATCCCTTTAATTAGTTACTGGTTGAACTTATTATATTTTGTTAACAGATTCGCAATATTTAATTTGATTAAATTTATGCTATTTTCCATTATCTTTGCATTCTATTTATGTCCCTAATAGGTGAATACAAAGTTATTGTTTATCTTTTGCAAATTCGCTGAGTAATAGACTAATAATAGTACATGTACCAAAGGCCCCTTGGCCCAGCGGTATGTAGAGTTCGTGGGTTCAAGTCTCATCGGAGGCATGTGAGATAGGTGGTGTAAGTTGAAAAAAAATTGCCGGAATAGTACATGTAAAAACATGATTGTATTCACCTTTTGTTTCTTGACAATGTCAATTGACTTATAAAAACTAAACACTGACAAATTTCTTATATAAATTTAATATATACCGCTTATAATTTATATTTTTATTAAAAACATTTATTATTATTTATGTTATTTATTAATATTATTATCTTAGATTAGATTAAATTAATTGTAATACTAAGAACAACGTTAACACGATGTTATAATGCAAAATCTCATAATATACTTTAAAACAAACCGCATGTAATAGCTCTCACGTGCACGTTACTATAGATACCGCAAAACACTTAAAATCTCATACATTAAACTAAAAGTTAAATAAAATTCAGTTGATTTCCAGCACGTTACTTATAAATAGTAGAATATGGAAAAAATAAAAAATTAGTTAAATAGTAACTGAATTCGGTGATGAACTTGACGAGCTAAACTTGATTACAACCAACAAAGAATCTTATGCAGATAACAAGCAGAGATGTGTAATTTAAACAAAAAAAAGTTGCATATATTTGAGTTCGGAAAAAGTTGAAGACATAAATGCGCAATGTCTATCATATAGCATGTCACCTGTACATGTTGAGGTTAACTCGCTACAAAATAACTAGTGAAACAACAATTTACATAGCATAGTAGCTAATCATATGAATTAATGATGTAAAGCAAGTGGAAAAAGATATAAAAAACTAGATGGGCTAAACAGTTAATTACAATTCCATGCGGAAATAACAATGTACAACAAGAGTACAGCAAAATGTTATACATCAGGAAAATGTTTGACTCAGTTCTTGAGAAAATAAATTAACAAAATTAAATGCAAATCCCAAGTCGGTCCAAGCAGTATTCTCCTTTGATATGTCAGCCACGCAATTTCTCCTGCATATATTAACATAATAAGTCAATGTAACGTCAGTGTTATGAAAAAAATATCAGACTTGAAATTGTCAATTAATAATAATGGTGACATAATGAATTGAAGTAGTCAAGTCTACAAATCAAATTATAATTTCCTGAAATAAGAGGCAACAGATCTATCAAGATCAACGATAACCTATTATTCGTTCCAAGTAAAGGTAGCAATTTCAACCCAACCCCTTACAAAGGGGTCAATTCAGGTTACAGAAAAGGGTCAGATGGGTTGGAAGTCACCTAAAGTATTCGTAAATCACTTTCAAAAACATAGATTTTTGTTTGTAATGATATATATCTATGTAACTATATCTAGCACAATATATATTTGATAGAAATTTATTTAAATAATTGGCCCAACTCATTTCCACATGTACAAAAACCTACACCGTTTTATACCCGAGCGCATTTTGACCCATTACCCAACCTGTCTGACCCCCTCAGTTTGGCACCTCTAGTTCCATGCATTGAAGTAACGTCATTCTATTTTCTATTTTGTAGACCACATCTCTGACATTTTCTTTAATGGTGGTATCAATAAAAATATATTATGTTAAGAATTAAAGAAAAATATCGAACCTGAAGCATATCCATCAACTTTGGGTTCTGCTCTAAAAGCTGAACAAGTTTTTCTCGGTCTTCAAGCAGGTTCTACAAATAAGAAACAGCAAGAAAACATGTACCATCGTAAACAGATAAAAACAAAAGACAAACAAGAGACAGTTAACAAAAAGTTGCATTTTTGGGGAAATGATAAGCGTAGAATTTGGCTCATCTAGAAACTAGCGATCATTCTATAAAAATTAGAGCCTTTGCACAAATTTGGAAACATAGTTGCAAAAAGGAACGTTGCAGTCATCACTAATTTCATGAAAATAACCTTCTCTTTACATTTTCATAGGGGTGTCAAGTTCAATACATTTACTTATGATAAAGTAATTTGGGTTGTATTATATCTCGGTGGTTCAAGCCACATCAAAATTTTAGCTAGAAAGGGAAAAAAGGTCAAATGGGCTTAAGGTTGCCAAAAGTCTACTTGTTATGCGAAAAGACCTAAAATCGTTTAATTAAGAAAAACAGTTATTCTTGTAATAGATAAGTTTTTGTAATCATGATGAAATATTTCATTATTTAAGAAAAAGATTTAAAAACAGGACAAGAAAATGTTAGTAGGTCAACCCTAAAACTGACAAGATTAAACCTATACGTTTTATGACCAAATAAACAACCCAACATTTCTGCAAGAAAAGCAATTCGTTTGCAGCCAAAAGCATATATCACGATTCAAAAGGACATTTACTTTTTAAATAAATTATGTTAAAGGCAGTCTAAAAAAATCAAATTATGAAGGTCCATACCTGGATACCATCATGCGAACTGAATATGTCCTGCAGTGACAATGAACTAGCGTCTTGCTGTAGGGAATTACTACTCTGCCCTTGTTGCTGAACTTGCAGTTGAGGATCCAGTCGCTGCTGTTGTTGCTGTTGTTGCTGTTGTTGATGCTGAGCATGTGGAAAGTGATCTTGTTGCATCGTTTGATAATATACATGAGCTGGAGAAGCAAGTGATGGTTGAATCATCTGCAATTGCTGTACTTGCATATGAACCGGGCCAGACATGGCTTGATCCGACGGTGTTAAAGCAGGACCCGGTGGTCTAAGATGCGGAGGTGGTGGCTGGGGAATTCGAGTGAGTTGGGGAGGTTGCAATGGCTGCAACTGAGTAATAGGCTGTAAACCCATCGGAAAACTTTGTGAAAGATTAGATTGGTTTTCTCCTTGATTTGGGTTTGGACTATTTGCATAGAAATTGTAAGGTATCGTGGGTCTGTTATAAATGATTTGCTGCATCATTGGTGGTGGATATCCAGAAAGGTTTGACATATTTGAAGGTGCAAAACTCTGCATTAACTCAGTAGATCCCATATTGGGGTGATTATATGCTGAAGATGGAGGTGTGGATGTTCGTAGAGATGACGAAGGTGGTGGGGTAGGTGGAAGTGGTGGTGCAGGCCTCACAGACCCACCAGAAGAAAGGTGTGGACTCCTACCATATTCTGAGTGGACCTGCTAAAACATATATAAAGTAAGCAACTAAAACATTGTATAATTAACTGATACGTTTTAAGAACCAGCAGAGGTAGAAATTTAGATGGGTATACGTTTGAATGACTCAATTCAGGTTAAATAAAATGTCTTGAGGGTCATAACTCAAAAGTTGCCCAAAGTATGCATGAAACCTCCAGAAGTTATTAAATTCTCTTTAATTATTACCGAAAAGATACATTTCTTGTAAATGATATTGACACATTAGCTATTTGTGAAAAACAATATCTTGACGAAAAATGTTTTTGGTTAATCTGACCCGAGCCATTTCCGATCACAAAAAATTAACTACTCTAACCAAACTCCGTAACCCCATCCCACCAGGACCCACTCAGTTTGCAACTAACAAATTATCATAGAACGTTCCGGTATGTCTTACATGAAATCCAGGTGGATACTGTGGATCGCGCGTGGAGTTCTGAAAAGCACCCGACTGACTTGAATCATGATTTCTAGAGTGCATAGGTGAGTTGCTTGATGGTGGCGGCATTGGCGGCAATGGAGGGTGTTTTTGATCATACAATTCTTTAGCTTGCCCGTGACTAGTATTAGGATGTAAAGCATGTGATGATGATTTAGGGTTCTTAATGTTGGCCAATGATGAAAACCCTACAGATCTTTCCACTTTAGCAGAGTTCATTTGACCATTTCTCGCTTCCTCTGACATATCAAAATACTTTTTCTCAGAAGTAATACTCGGTTCACGAGTCAACAACACTTCAGGACGTGAAACAGATAACCGAGATGAAAAATCACTCTGATTATTATTATTATCATCAAAATTAGATTTCAAAGGGGTACCCAATCGAGAATCACTTTCAGTTTCTTCAACAATAGAATGTGGTGAGTTATGGTCACCAGTAATCGATGGAGGTTGCTGCAAATTATCATCGGGTTGAGGAAAAGGCAATCCATCATCAGATCCCGACTCTTCATCACCTAAGTCTATATTTAATTCCTGAAGATCATCATCTAAATCAGGTCTCAACTGCTTAGATTTATTCATTTTTTCAGCATCCAGGTCGTTTTCAGGAGGTGTGCTTTTTACTTGCGGGCTCCCCGCCATTCCCACGGGATTTTGGCGTTCTCTTTCACGAGCCATGAACTCGTCTACGTGAATAGACGGTGGTCTGCCACTACTGGATCCCAACCGTGGGACCGCAATTACATTAGACGTAGTACCATCAACATTTCTCTCTCTAGCAACATAATCATCAACATGCATAGAAGGCGGCCTACTAGTATTGGGCTTCCGGAGCCTAAAATTGTCCCTACGGGACGGGACAGGAGGAGCAGCAAATTGGCCAGAACTCCGGGAAAACACACTTTGGCTCATATTTTCAGCTGGGGAGTTATCCCGGACCCGCCTATTTACCCCTTCCAACGGGGTAAGTTTCCTTCTAAGAGATTGGCCATTTTGAGAGAACCTGTCACGTAGATTTTCAGGACATTCCCACATAAACTTGTCCCCATATGTATTTAAGTTGTAATGCTCAGCCCGGTTAGCGCTAAAATTAGAAATCTTTTGTATCTTTGATGGGCGTTGATGTTCACTTGGTAATGTCTGAAAAACACTTGATATGACCTCAACTGGATTCATAGATTCACTAGGCGTTTCCAACAACTGTAGCAATGAGTTTGCATATTCTTTAACCTGCACATCATGCATTAAATCAATAATAATGTAACCTCTATTGTACGAAAAGATGGAAGACTATGCTTCAATAGAAAATGTTCCAGGTGAAGAAGATGCTGGTGAAAACGGATTCGGGTTAATACAGGCCAATGTTTATACGGGTCAAAACGGGCCTACACCGGGTTGGATTGACAGACAAAAAACTTTTCTCCATGTATCATAAATAACTAATGTGCTACTTATAGTACACGAATATTATCTTATTACACTAATACTCGGAATCTGTATATGCTTGTATCATAAATAACTAATGTGCTACTTATAAAGAGCTTGGGAGGCTGTAATGCTGTATGCCTGTATCATTTATACAAAGACATGTTGACTCATTTGACTAGTTTCAATTTTGAAAATGTATTTTAATTCGATCCATTTGACCTGTATCAGATATAACACAACCTAAATCGACCCATTCATGAATATATAAGTATACTTAGCCACCCGTACAATAGACTACATACCTGACGAATAGTTTGAATTTCATTATCATTCAGCTTGGAACCTAGCAAGGACGTCAGCTTAAAAACGTACTTAATGTTCTCTTCTGAAGAGAGACTAGCACCGTTTACACCACAAGGAAGTCCAAAGAGGTATTTCACTGCATCAACCAGGTTCAAGCTGTATAATAGAAGGCATGTTTAGTTTGATCATCGGCCAAATTAATTCTAACTTGCATATAACAAAGTCAAACTGACCTGTTCGTATCCATGCAAAAGCTTAAAGCTCCTGATGTAAGTGCCGCAACAGCTTCAATGGTAGATACTAATGGAACATCCTCCAATTCGATAGAGTTTAATAAAGTTTTCAAGCAAGATAGCAACGGGGAAGATTTTTTCAATTCAATGAGATCAAACTTTCCATTTAACTGTCTGGTTTCATGTTCGGATTCTTCATTATATGATGATTGAACATGTAGAAAAATTGAGAGTAAACCACTTCGACCTTCGGATGTAGAACCTAAATCTTTGAAGGCCGATAAACAAGCAACTAACTCTTTTCCAACTGGTAGAAACTGAAAAACAGAATAATTAAGTGTTTGTTGAGTCCCATTTCTTCTCAAATAAAAGACAAAAACCTCTAAGGACCTACCTTGATAAGTCTGAAAAGCTGGAATAAAAGTATTGAGCAATCCTCTGATGTCAATATCTTTGTATCGTGCCTAAAGTATATACAAATCATGAAAGGTTATTCTCCATCGGAATTGTTAAACATATTAAGACTTCAATTCTCACCTATCATGCCTGGAGTCGGATATAAGGGAAATTGATCTAGATGCAGGGATGCACCAGCTAAATTGAGAAAGGTTGGTACAGCTTTTAAGCGTTTCAGATAACATTTGTATAACCCCTTCACCCAACAGTATTGGCTGTCAAAAAAGGATGCTTAAAATAAATACACACATTTATATAGGACGGATTATAGGCAATAACTTCATAAATGAATAATACCTTTGCACGTGGATGCTCAAGTAAGCTAGCAAGAAAATCGAGCAATCTGCAAACCTGAAACAAACAACCAAACTTCTTATGACACAGATCTAGAAGTGCCATCTTCAACCCACTAATTTTCACTCTTCACCTCCATTATTAAGCGACGGCCAGGAACATATCTAAGGTGGTTCCTCATATTAGTTTATAACAAAATTGAATGGTCAACCAGTCAATGGGCTGAGCCGGGTCAAGTCGGGTCGAGCAGTTATAGTTTAGCTTAAACAAATAATCGTGTGGTACTTCTATAAAATATTAATTATTAAATGAACTACCAAAAATCACTTAATCTCGCAGTGTGTAAAAAATTCTGATTTTTGTACAAGTAAATAAGCAAAATTTGATAAATTGATGTTTGAAAATTTTGTAAACATGTTTTGACTATATCATTACTAGTATTATTTTAAAGAACCACCTAACTATGCCTTGGGTCCTCCCCTACCATCATTGGTTTTGCCATGTGTTATAATCGAATGTGTATAAAGATTTGTAGGAAGAAGTTTTATAAATCATTTTAGAGTGTTTGTGTATCAACCCAGCCCGTTTCATTGCGATCCATAGTTCCATACTAAATAAGACCTACTTCAAGCATTTCTTGTTTTGACCTGTTACTAGCTGCCGACATGCCAATCTGCCACCTATGTGCAGATTATGTCCTTAAGATCATTGGGTCAAACAGATATAACAGTATTACCTTATATGCATCTGTATCAGTTAGTGAAGACGGCTCTGATAGCCACTCATCTATACAGAGTATCATGGGCCGCAAGAGTATAGCAGCACTATCAGCATGCACACAAGCTATACGGATAATAAACAACCGCAATAAGTCTTGTATAACAACCAACGCCTGTCAAATTAAGAAAGTGTTAGTATCATGAAGAACTCGTGATCAGTAAATAAAAATATAAATACAAAAGCATTTTCACGTACACTAATAGCACAATTTAAAACGATCTCCGCAATCTTGTGAAGCATTGGCATCAACTGACCAATTAGCTTCTCCTTATGTCCAACCTGTAAGTACCAGTTGACATTTCTCTCCTTCTCGGGGCCCAATAGTGTTCCAACTGCCATCTGTCGAAAAGCACTTAACATCGGCATTCCATTTTTCCACAGTGAGACACCTTCATCAGGTAAAAGATCATTCTAGCAAAGAAAAAGCCACAAAAATATTACATCTTTGACAGAAAAGAAGAGTAGATAAGAAAGATCAGGCTTGGCAATTGAATATACTTACCAACAAGAAAAGAAAACTGCAAGTTTCTTTTGGACCCATTGCCAGCAATGAGGTAGCATGAAGACTGTCTAAGAGAAAATGAAAAAGAGTAGGGGTCCAGCCATATGCAGGCCAACAAGCAAGTGCCGAGACAATAAGATGGCATACAGCTTCGAATCGAAGTGCAAGATCAGGATACGGGTAAGAAAAGTCAACTGCAAATGCGGCTAACTTTGGGCTGTAAAACAATAGAAAATAATAATATATTCTCTGCTATTTAATAATGGAAAATTTGCTCATCTATGCTCTAAGTGGCTCCT